>CAUYPK010120904.1:0-25061 GCA_963574355.1 Loris lydekkerianus
GCGGCTAGAGCCGCATGCGGCTCCCGGCCAAAATGAATTTCGGCTCTTTGCCTCTTATCATTATTTTGTATACTGTGGCTCTTTGCCAAGTTTGGATGTTGTTATGCTGCTTCTGAGGAGGGACCTCTGAGGAGCGATCTCCGAGCGCGTAGTCGAACTTGTTCGCCACCCCTGCGAGATGGTGGGCTGAGACTACACCACTTATATCATGCATTCCTTAATGTATACCCCTTGGTCAAAGAGAGGAAGCCTAAGGGACAGTGCTGTTGAAATTTGACAAAGGAATAATGAGGTATATTAATTATCTACTGTAACTAACAAATTCCTTCAAATCTTAATGGATTAAAACAACGGTACTGTTTATTTCACATCATTGTGGTGGGTCAGGAAGTCAGGCACAGATTAGCTGAGTCCCTGATTTAAGGTTTTTCACAGGCTGCAATCAGGACTATAGTCATTTGAAGGCTGGGTAGGTCGGGCAAGGATTCATGTCTAAGCTCACATGGTGGCTGTTGGCAGAATGCAGTTTCCTCCAGAATATTGGACTGAGGGCCTCAATTTCTCACCAGCTGTTGGCTGGAGGCTGTCCTGGAGGGTGAGTACGGGGCATTCCTCACGACATGGTAGCTAGTTCTGTCAGAGTGAGCAAGTGAGAAAAGAAAGGAAGAAGGAGCAAAATGAAAGTCACTCTTTTATAACCTAATCTTACGAGTGATATTCCATCACTTCCTTCCTTCTAGTCACTAAGCCACTCAAGGGGCAGAGGACCCTGAAAAGAAGACCCTGGAAATGACAGTTCCACCAGTTCACCCCCAGATTTTCTAAGCCATGTCTCTAAATTGCATTTATCTGGTCAAAAGCCTTAGTAGCCATGCCAACTGTCTCTGACATTTCAGAAGCCAATAATAAATAATAAAGTGAGAAACTACGAGAATATTATACCCAGTTTGCTTCTTTCTTTCCTGAGAACGAAGCTATCCTCTCTTGCAGTATGATACTTAGTGGCAAGTGGCCTCTCTCTTTTATGTCAACACTTAGAAATATAAATCAAAATTTACACATATCATCCAGTTGATGTGTAAGTGCCAAATGTAGGAATTCCAAATATTAGTTCACAGAGTGACAAGTTTTTCTATTTTCAATGCTAATGCATAATTAAATTGCCATCTGCATTTTAAAATTGCCTCTCAACCAAATATAATGAACTATAATTTATGAACGTGCTTGTTGGCAAATCATGCTTTTCTTCCATAATTAAAGCAAATTAAACAACATGTATCACTTAGTAGGTGGGGAAAATATGTTTAAAATTTTTTACATTTAATTTTTGTAATATGTAACAAGTAAAAACAACAAATCGGGTTTTTTTAAATTCCTGCAGAATGGGGGTTGGTAAGAGATTGTATTTTCCCAGAAGTAGGTTCCAGATGCAAATTTGGGGGAAGCACCTTTGCATCACCCAGCTTCCTGCCCTCCCCAACTCATGTGACCATGAACAATTCATATTAGAAAAGGCCTTACCCTCGTGTGTTTCTGTGGCTCACTGAGCAGCACAGATTTAGAAATTCCAGTCCCCAGGAAGCCCAGGCATCTTAATGAGCCCTGGCCAGCTGGAGTGACGGAATTCTTCAGCCATGTCAAATGCTGCCACAGCTGGGCCAGGGCGGAAGAAACTGCCTTCTCCCCGGGACACCACCCTGCGTCCAGTCACAGCCACATGAGAACTAAATGCTGAGTGCATTTTCCAGCTGCTTTGAGCACCCGGGAGAAATGCAGGCTGAGTGGAGATCAGGGAGCCTTGGCTTTCCAGCCCTTGGAGTGTGTTGGAGGAAAACCAGGTGAGGCAGGAAGGCAGCAGGGAGTGGGGAAGAGGCGGGAGCCAGAGGCAAACCCAACCAGGTTTGTCTAATCAGTTTATCAACCCGGGATGACATTTGTGGGTACAAAGTGATTCTGAGTTCCAGAACAAAAACTGTCTTTAAATGTTGAAATTGCTTTTGCCAAATGCCATCTTTGTTCATTTGCTTTTCCACTGGCTCACTAGAAAAGAATAACTATTAATGCATTTATGAAAAGAATTGTGACCCCCACCAAGGTCTACAAGCATCTCTCTAGAGGCTGGCATCGTCTTTCCCTGTGAGCCAATTTTTCTTTCTTTATATTTTCTTTCAGCAATATGGATTGGCTATGGGGGTTCAAGGCAGCTGAGAATAGTCCCTTCCCTCGAAGAGCTTCCAGTCTGCTGCAGGGACAAACTGGAATGCAGACGATTGTGACACTACACAGACATGGCTCTCTCTGTGGAGTGGTGAATCCTACACTTCAAAAGCACATTGAGGGGTGTGCTGGCCCAGAGGGGGAAGGAGGATTCTGGGTGAGGATTAGCTATGTGGAGTTGACAGTTTAGCAGAGCCCTCATGGGTGAACAGGAACGTGCCAGAGAGAGCAGGAGGGACTTTAATAAGCCAAATTTCTGCATCCAAAGAGGTAAGAAAAGGGGGCACAGTCAGCGCTCTGCTCTGCTTGAAGCACGGTGCCCATCTACATTAACTTACTCAGCCTCGACACCCCGGGCAGCTGCTACTTATCCTCGCTTTACAAATGCAGCAACTGGAGCTTAGGAAGGTTAATTGACTTTCCCAAGATCCTCCAGCTAGGAGTTGACTAAGTCATTCAAAATGGTAGGAGCATATTGGAAAGTGGAGAGGTGAGAGGATATAGGGGGGTACATTTACATTAACAAGAGATACAAAAGCAGAAAGAGGCCACGTCATGAAAGGCCACAGACATCATGTGAGGAACCTCCAAGTATCTTAGGCACCCTCTGAAGGGGTTGGAGGAGGTGATATGAGCTCTAGAAAGCTCCTGCCATGTGCCACGTGAAAAATGAATTAAAGAAAGCAGGGCTGGGAAGGGCATCTAGCAAGAGGGGATAGAAGCCTGGATTGAAAGACTGTCAGTGGGAACAACGGGAAGGTAAATAATCCCAGGGACCTTTACTAAATAGAAGCAACCCCTAAATACAATGGGACAGGCGAGGGGTGGGGACAGGGGCTTGGAGGCCAATTTCTGGGTCCCTGGCTTGGACTCCATGCAGATGGTTTGGCCACCAGAAGAACGTCTCTGAAATCCTAGAATAATAACAATGCAGACCAGCTCTGTTCCTCAGCTATTTACTGGCATTCAGCTGGACACTTCCACAAATACATCTGCCTTAAACCTAGCTCTGCCGATGTGACCAGAATGGCCCCCAAGATAGGCACCTGTCCTCTGCTCCTGTCTCTGGGTCCTCCTGATCTGTGTTTCTGGATAATTCCTTTGCAACAGGGCCCAGCTTTAGTCACCCCAGGAGGGACACATGACCCCAAGAGTCTTGGCCAAGAATGAGCAGATACACCCCGTGTGGACTCTAAACTTTTCTGTCTTCATCCAACATGTCTGAATTCTTTTTTGAACACAAATCAGATTTGGCCCCAGGCATATTTTCCCCACACTTTAAGGCCATGTGTGGGTGTTAAGTGAAATTTAATCTGTATGTTTCTGATTCTTCTACACTTAACTCATTCACACAGTGTGAGGAAACAGCTACTTGACATTCAGGAAACCTTCCCGGACATTGTATGACATCGTAAAGCCTCCTTTTCTTTTGTCTTAGACATAGGAGACAACAATCTGCCAAGTATAAACAAACCCTTTCTCCAAGATGTTAAGAGTCTGACTTTCAATGTCTTTCAGGACAGGAATAAGAGAAAAGAGAACACGGATGGTGAAGGAGCAGTCATTCATGTGGGACTGTGAATGACTTCGTTCCCATCCTTTAGCCAGCACTTCAGAGAACTTGGGTTTGGACTAGGACGCTGCAGTCCTCTCTCCTTTAAGCAGACTAGCCTCATCTCCGTCCTTTGCTGCCAGGCCATTACCCAAGGTCCACCTCTGAGGGAGTTTATAACAACTTTGAGAAACAAGAGGTCAAAGCGGGTGAGTATGTGTGCAAGGAGGTATTTTCAGATGGCATAACTCATGGGGAGATATGTGATCCAAAGAGGGCAGCCCTGGGGTGCCTTTTGTGGCTGGACACAAGGACATCCCCTCCCCGCCGGGAATATCTCTACTTTGGCCCCTGTTGTCCAGGGTCTACTGATAGGCTCCAGGGAGGGGAGAATTCCCCTAGGCTGATTTGCAGAGAACAACCATCAATGTCTATGGGCTTGATAAGTCAGTATCCTCTAGACAAAATGTGCTCCAAAAGATTACATGGTAAACCAACTGAAGCTATTGTCAACAAAAGCGCTGTCCAGACATCAGAACGTAGCAGAGAAGTGGTAGGACCTTAGGGGATACAAATGGGATGCCCTATGCCACCTCGGCAGTTCCATCTTGATTTATGTCTCATCCCTTCTGCTCTCATTCACATGGAGCCACGGAGAAGGCAGCTTGCTACGAAAATTTGACTTCCTGCTGTCATCAGCATTACAAGTATTTCTTCTCTTCTTTTTTCCCTCTCTTCTTGTGCTAGGAAAGAAGTACTAATGTGACAGGCAGTTTTTCAGACTAAGAAACCAGCTTGTGGCTCAAAGGAGCAGGGCGCCGGCCCCATATGGTGGTGGGTTCAAACCCAGCCCCGGCCAGAAACTCAAAAAAAAAAACAGACTAAGAAACCACTGTCATCATTTTTATGTATGTTTGCTCAGGGTATCTATTAATTTGTCCCCAGGCCCTCCCACATAGAACTAGAGTGGCTACAAGAAAACAGAAACTATAAGTAAAAAATATCAGAACAAGAGAAATATAAATGGGATTGTATTGGATGGTACAGACAGCTCGTTCAAGATGGCGGCCTCAGGTTCACCTATCACCTTCTGTCTCTTTTTTAAATATTTTAAAATTTACAAAAGAGCAGAACAGAAATGAATATTCCTATGTAATAACTGTGTCATCTAGAGGTTCCAATGAGCTAGAATGAGCCTTGGGTAATATAGTCCCATGGCCTTTGAGCCTTCTAGCACATTGGGTACCCAGCATGCAGAAAGGGGAAAACAAATGAGCCCAGACAAAGATAAAACCTATAGCCGTGTTCAACACAGTTTTAAAATTAAAAAAAAAAAAAAAAAAAATCTATAGCCACGCATCTGTGCTAATCATCCACAGGGAATGGTACCTTCTGGTGCTGAGTCAACCCTTAAGCAATGTGGCCAACATTTGCCTCTTTCCTCCTCGCCGCAGAAGAGGAACACCATCTCTATGTAAATTGAAACAGGCTTCAGGAAACTTGACAATTGTGCTCAACTGGACATGAGGCATAAATTCCACAACAGAACCCAAACTCAAGTCACCACTAGGAGTTTTTTCTGAGAGGTCCAGCAACCAAGATTTTCCCTGAAGAAGTTGAAACACAGTGTCTTGTTAACAGCTAAGAAAACAATACCAGCAACCCGCCTCTGCCAAAGAAGAGGGGTGGAGTTCCAAGACCAACTCCAGACCATTCCAGTTAATTAGCCTCTGTTCAGGCTAAAGAGAGTGGCCCAAATTTCTGGTCTCTAAGACTCAGTTTCCTCATCTGTAAATGGCAATAACATTTTCCAATCCACAGAGATATTTTGGGGCCAAGCACATGATAGACAATAATAAACATAATGGCTTAGAATAGCATTTGTCATATTCAAGTATTCTATAAGTAGCCTTCACCGTTATTATTCTTACTATAAAACATTTATAAATTTTTAATTATCATAAATAATAATTAAAGATCCATAGATACAGAAAATTGTGTTTGTGCTTTAGGCTCTGTGATTTGGGGACATCCCACCAAGTGGCCTTTCCCCACTGGATCCTTCCCAGGTTGGGTTCCAGGTCCAAGCTCTCCCCAGTGCCAGCTGTCAGTCCCTAAGTATTTTTAGCTCCTGGCTAAGTGGTTTTCTCTCCTTTCTCAAAAGTGCTGGATAACAGCTTGCCACTAAGAATAGCAGTTTTCCAGTTTAATCAACAAGTCTCTGGGCTTCATGACCATACTGGCACTCACAGGAGGTCAGTTGGCCACACTCACCTGGACACCCTAAGCTGCCCACTCATATATTGACTGAGCCCACTGCCCTCCCCATTTCCCACACCCTACTCTTCATGGGCCTTTGAGAATACCTAGAGGAGGTGTAGAAATGTGACAGTCTGCACCTAGAACCACTGGCATTTCCTCCAAGATCCTTGATCCTGGAACTAATGGGATTGTACTACATAGTTCAAAACTCACCTTCACACTGCAGTATTGGGAAGTGGATCTTCCTTGGGAAGGGTAAGTGGACGCTTTATTCAGACGGGCCCGGCCAATGTTACACAGGAATCCTCCCCACCCCCTGTTCTCATAGGCAGTATTATACCCATTTAACAGACACTGGTACTCAGGGAGGTTAGATCACAGAGCTGGTCAGTGAAAGGGTGGGATCCTAGGTATTCCAATCCACATCCAATGGTCTTCTCAGTACTCAGAGATGTTTGGAGTCCATCATGATTCCGAAGCCAGTTCTGAAGGAGCATAGTGTTCCCTCCAACCCCGTTGAGTCATTCCAGCCCAGTGCCACATTCCACTCCCTCCTTTTCTCCCTGTCGCTCATCCCATGGCCCTGAGACCCACTGGCCTAGTACAACAAATGCCTCACCACAGACCTTTTAACTGTTGCCATGGGGTCTCTGCCTCCTGAAAGCTGAAAGCATGCCCCCTATCAGGTGAGATCACAAAAAGAAGCAATCCTTTCAGAAAGGGCTCTGCCTATAGACTCAGGACTTAACTGTTCATGCCCTTTTACTCAGCAACACCACTTCTGGAAATAAAGAAGAAAAGAACTTACAAACAAAAGTTTCACAGCAGACAAAGAATCGAAACCACCCTGGAAGAGAGGGATTGTGTCATGGATTGTCTTAGTCTATTCAGGCTGTTATAACAAAATACTATAGATTGAGTGGCTTATAAACAACGGAATTGTATTCCTCATGTTGTGAAGGCAGGGAAGTCCAAGATCAAGGCACCACCAGATTCGGTGTCTGGTGAAAGCCCATTTTCTGCCTTGTAAACTATGCCTTTTTCCTCTGCTCTTACATAGTGGAAGGGGCAAGTGAGCTCCCTTGGGTCTCTTTTACAAGGGCACTAATCCCCCAGTTCAGCAACCACAGCTCAGTGGTTAGGGTGCTGTCCACATACACCAGGGCTGGCAGGTTCGAACCAGCCCAGGCCTGACAAACAACAATGACAACAACAACAACAAAATAGTCATGTGTTGTGGCGGGCGCCTGTAGTTCCAGCTACTTGGGCAGTTGAAGCAAGAGAGTCGCTTAAGCCCAAAAGTTTGAAGTTGCTGTGAGCTGTGATGCCACAGCACTCTACCGAGGACCACATAGTGAGACTCTGTCTCAAAAAAAGGGGGGGGCACTAATTCCATTCATGAGGGCTCCACCCTAATGACCTAATCACTCCCAAAGGCCCCACCTCCTAATACAATCACCTGGGGGGTGAGAATTTCAACATATGAATCCTGGAGGGGGACATAAACATTTAACCTATAGCACATATTATTACATATGCACCAGCTAAAATGATATAGTAAGTAAAAACTATGTTTTAAAATGTTTATGATACAAAAAATACATACAATATAAATATTTAGTTTGCATAGAAAAAGTGTATATGTGGCAAGATCTCAGTTACTTAGGTAAATGAATATGTTCACCTATTGATTCAAATATGTATCACCTCCTGTGTTCTCAGCAGTGGAGATACAACAGAAAACAATGTAAACAAAAGTGCCGGTCCTTGTGGTACTGACACGCTTCAGAGGAAGGGGCAGAAACAAACAATAAACAAGAAAAATCTGTAATACAGCAGTGACAAGTGCAGTGAGGGAATATCCTCATTCCCTGGAGGAAGTAGGTAATGTCAGGATGGGTGGAAGCACCTGCAATTTGAACTTGAACCACCTCCCTGACAAGGTGTCCTCTGAGTAAAGAAACTCTGTCAGGTTCATGAGGACATCCTGGACTAGAGAGTGCCAAAGAGTAGAGAAATGAGTGTCAAATATCTGTGGCGAGAACCAGCCTGCTGAGTCATAATGTACAGGGCGCTTTGAATTTCTCACCAATAAATACCATATTTTGTGGTCTATTATGGGTAAAAATTAATATATCTGAACTTTACTGATTGGCAGCATTAATCAATTTCATTTGCTTTGACAGTAATACACCAAAATATAAAAAACACACATATATAAGGAATGTTTTTCCTGAATTTCTGCTGAATTCCTACAATCCCTTCCCTTTACTTCACTTGAAATATTAATATATTACCTTTATGACAACTTTTTTTTTTTTTTTTTTTTTTTAGACAGAATCTCACTATGCCACCCTCGGTAGAGTGTGGTGGCACACAGCTTAGAGCAACCTCAAACTCCTGGCCTTAAGCAACTCTCTTGCCTCAGCCTCCCAAGTAGCTGGGACTTATAGGCGCCAGCCACAACACCCGGCTATTTTTTCTTGTAGTTGTCATTGTTGTTTAGCTGACCCGGGCCAGGTTCGATCGCACCAGCCTCAGTGTATGTGGCTGGCACCATAACCACTGTGCTACGGGCACTGAGCCTGTGACAACTTCTTTATATTCTTCGGATGCCCTGCCCAGGTTATAGTAATTGCTTCTTTCTCTGTATTTCTATAGAACTCTCTATAACTCCATATCATAGAACTTATCACATGATTTCTCTATTTTTTACCTGTCTCCTTTGCTGGAATAAGTGCTAGTTGTCTTCATATCCCCAGGTCCAAGCACACATTAGCAGATATTTTGTCAATGGGACCCCACTCTCTGCTCCCAGACAGCTTGACCACCGCCTCTTTCCCATGGAACTCAGATTTGAATTCAGGTTGCTTTTCAACTAGGTAAAATCCACAACTAGAGTTGGCAAGTCAGATGAAGCCTAATTGCCCACCAGACTTAGCATAGTGCCTGGAGCCAGGTAGGTATATCACAAAGTTTTGTTGATTGACTACCTAAAATGAAAAAATATTGTCAGCTTTCTGTAAACAGGAGTAGTAAATTTAGAAGTTAATACAAATGCCCACCCGGTGAAACTAAGACAGGTAAATAAACAACCAATTGGCAAATTCAGACTTGGAACCAGAAGATCTTCAGGCAATTCCCCCAAATTAGCTCAACCACAATGATGTAACTGCAGTCAGATCAGACATGTTGCTAAAACCACTGGTGCAGTCATGATTGAGCGCTGGCCATTAGGCCAACGAATGTTGGCAAGAAGTGGCTGTGCTCTACTTTTGACATGCACGATCTCGCTATGATCATACAGTTCACAAATAAGTATAGATAAAGGCAAGAATACAGCAGAGAAGGCTTCTCTAAACATTTAAAAATAAATTGGCAACAGCATGTTTTGGGGAAGAGCCACAAGAACATAGTGGCCAAAAGGTTAAATATTTGTTATTTATAAAGTAAAAAGCAGCAGAAAATGTGTTAATCAAGTTCTCATGCTTGGTTAGAATACTAACAAAATCTAACTTTTAGAAGTTTGTAAAAGTTCTGAGAGAAGAGTTTTTTTTTCCTTTTTGTAAACTACCAGAAATCCAATCTGCTGATGTTCGTGTTTCCATAGGTTGCTCAGGTGATGGGGAGCATCAAGTTACAATGGATTAGCCCCAAATTCATTTTCTAAAGTGTTGATGCTCACCTGTCCCCACCTTGGGGGGTTGGGGGGAGAAGGCCAGCTCATTGGTCAGATTTCAAAGCCTCATTTGCAGGCTTAGGGGGCTGGCAGGAGCACACCGATTGGCTGATTTTCAGCACCTAATTTGTGTTGATGTGGACCAATGTTCAGCACCCCTTTATTTGAAAGCCCAATGAAGCAACAGGTAGCCAGGTTCCCTGATGCCAATTTGAGCTCCACACCAGGTAGAAGGGATAAAGTTCTCGATTAAACGTTGTTGGTGTCTGGGGCTTGTCCCTGTCTTTGTTCCACCTTTCAGAGAGCATTAGAATTGTCTGGAAAGGTAAAGCTTTTCAATAACTACTCATGCTTAGCACCCACCCTCAGAAGTTCAGTTTCTGAGAGGACTCAAACATCAGTACTTTCAACAGATAACCAAATCTGAGAACCACACATTTATCCTGTCTAGCTGTACAGCAATGTCTGTCCAAGACCAGTGTCTAAACTGAAATGTCAGGAACAAATTTTAATTGCTCTAAAGCTGCACTGTCTCATACAGTAGCCACGCATAAGAGGTCATGGCCAGTGCCTTTGAGGAATTAATTTTTTTTTTTTTACAGTGTTTGGCCGGGGCCAGGTTTAAACATGCCACCTCTGGTATATGGGGCCGGCACCCTACTCCTTTGAACCAGAGGCGCCACCTAGAATTAAATTTTTTACCTTATTTTAATACAGCAAAATTTAAAACTCATATTCAGTTTAATTATTAAAAAATTTTAAGTAGATTTAACAACTTAGCTATATACATTTTGTGAACTCAAATATTGGGTATTTCTGCTAAGAATTAAGATAAGCTGTAAGTGTAAATAACACACCGGATTTCAAAGACTTTATACCAAAAAAGTAAATTTCTCTAAAGTAATTTTTATGTTGATTCCATGTTGAAAGGGAAATATTTTCCATATATTTGATTAGCTAAAATTATCAAAGTTAATTTTACCTGTTCCTGATTACTTTTTGACATAGCTACTAGAAGTTATGTATGAGGCTACCATTATATTTCTCTTGATCAATGCTCTCTATGAGATTTGAGGTTCAAAAAAGACACCATATTTATGTTAACTAGCTGATTTTTACTTGAATTGTTAAAACTTTTAAAATTAAAAATATGCTTATGAAAAAGAGCACTGAGGTAAAATGTTTTGAAAAGCAAATAACCAGCCCCTACTTCCAGCTTTGGATTAACCCAGAATTTTCTGGAGTCCTTAAGTGTTTATTGAGTTGGGTCACGTGCCAGCATTGGACAAGATGTTCCATACCAAAAAGTATCAAAGGAAGATAAGCCCATCTGCAAAAATGGAAATCAAATCTCATATACTGCATGCTTTCAGATTCATTCTTTCACAGGAGGCCCCCAAGAACACTGCAAGTTATCATTATTATTATACCTGCTTGACAGGTGAGGAAACTGAGACTTGCGGTCACCAGCTCAGGACCACACAACTATTGGTAGTGTGTTGAAGCAACAGGACTTGGATCAGATCTTCCAAACCCAAATTTTCAACTCTCTCCATCCACTTCATCACATGGCCTTTTGGAAATAAGTTCTATTGATTAGAAATTTATGGTACATAACTTTTTCCCTAACTATAAGCCTGTTCTCTGAACAGACTATAATCCTGCCCAGTTGAACTGTTAAGAAGGTCAGAAAATTCAGCCAACAGCTTCTTTCTCCATCTCTGAAAGCACCTGCGTCAGCCAAGATCCTATGCAGGGTTTGGACCCTGGGAAAATGTATATAGGATGGGATGGGCCTTCACTCTGTGTGTTTGCCTAGGGCTCATTAATGAGACATCATGCTTAGGAGAGCTGTTTTCTTGACTGCCAGGACCAGAGAGCATCATCACTTGATTCCAGGACTCCAATTAAAATAAGCCCTGTGAATAGCATTCTGAATATCTCTAACAAAACTATTTCAATACATAAAATTTCATGGGACAGGGTGTTGTAACTCATCCATCAACAGGTCTTTATTGAGCACTCATGGGGAACCCAACTCTGGATTATGCTCTCAGCAGCCTTTACTAATGGAAAGTTCAGTTTTCCAAACTCAAAGGGCCTTCTCAGAGACATTCAGTGAACAGATTCCAAAGGCAAGCTGAGGCGGTGGTAAACTGCACCCTTTAGGCATTGCTCCGGTAAAGACCGTGGAGACTCAGGTCCCAGGGAAGTGACTGGGTAAAATGTTTCAACTGATGTGTTGCAGCACACAGTGTGCCATCAGAGGATCTTAGATTTGCCACAAAAATGTTTAAATATCATTAATCAAATTATTTTCAAAAGAAGTTCAAAGCACAGTAAGTTTATTCTTTTTTTTTTTTTTTACTCTTTTTTAAATCAACATAATTTAAATGTGCAGCAGAAGTTTATAGGTTCAAGTGTGCCATGAGATTTTTTTTAAAAGTTGAAAAACACTGTCCTACAGGCTTCCCAAGGGATTTAGGGCCATGGTGAGATTCACTGTCAGCTGTAAGCTCCAAGTTCAAGTGTGAAGCTGCAGGAGGAGGGAGGATGTTTGGAAAATGCTCAGCAGCAGGCTTCAGGGTAGCTAGCAAAGAGAGAAAGTTCCCAACCACTCCTCTAAGCCCTCTCTTGCTTCTTACAGCCTTGGGCTGGGCTCACCCAAAGTCAGGCCTGAGCTACAGCTGTAGATACATGATCTCTGTATGTCCTGGTGGCAGAGTTTATGAGTGCCCTTTCCAGGTCACCAAGAAATTAGGGACCTCTTTGAGTAGTAAGAGTAACAAAAAGATACTATCTTGGTAGCATGAATTAACATGCTACATCAACATTAATTCTTCTAACATGTTAATTGACCCCAGAGGAGTACACACAATGTGTGTGTGCAAATGAGATACCAGACACCTTATTTGTGTGTGTGTGTGTGTGTGCGCGCACGCGTCTACCCTTAGTGATCTCAGTAGACTTAAAGAGTTTTACACAAAGATACCCTCAGAATAAAAGTATATTTGTGAGAAAGGGACATGGTCATGTCTATTGGCCAAGCATTGTGCTACAAAGGTTCAAAGAGATCATTTATGCAAAATCACTTTATGAGAGAAAACCCCTGTGTGTATATCATGGATTGTATTATTTTATAATGTTCTGATGATCAAGTAAGGTAAATAATAAACAACAGAAAAGAGAGATGAAAGTGTGGGAACAGAATTCAGATTGTAGCATTTGAAAAAGATGTTTTAGGCATAAAATGGAGAGAGCCTACCATAAAGGGCCCCTTTGGAGAGAGTTGGGAGCCATTTCCCTTGACATTCTCTACCTGGCTCCCAACAGCTGTTTGTTAGACCACCGTGCTTATGGGATTGCTCCTGAGACCCATAACTTCAAGCACAGGAACAAAGGTAGCTCCAGCTGAGGTCCTAAGAACCAAAGGTGCAAATGAACACAGAGTTGATATGGTTTTGAAACAGGGACCTGGCAGACACCACTTTGGGCATTGCTTGATTTGCAGGTATTGTTTAACTGAGTCAGAAAGTCTCAAAACAAAATTTCAAACCCTGATCAAAACAAGAAGAGGATAGAATGAGTTCCAAGTGGTCAGAACCAAGATGGTGGAGAAATTGGCCACCTCTTGCCTTGCATCTTTGTAATGCCCTCATTACCACAGAACTTTCCAAGAAAAACCCCATTTCCATCATGTACTCAATGCCATGACACTTCCTATGAGTGCCCTTTCCAGGTGCCCTTTCTATTGGCCAAGCATTGTGCTACAAAGGTTCAAAGAGATCGTTTATGCAAAAGGACTTAATAAGAGAAAATCCCCGTGTGTATATCATAGATTGTATTATTTTATAATGTTATAATTCCACTCCCTTGTGGAATCTGTGTTCACATCTAGAAACTGCATATTAAAAGTCAAAAGAAGGGTATCTCCCTAATTCCAGGAAAACACTCCTTTCCAAAAAATAACACGAATATTCCTCTTCTTACTTAGCCCATAATTAGGCTATTGCTTAAATAGAGGAGCTAAAAGAACCATGGGGCTGGTTCTTACAGGGAGAATGAGCCTCTACTCTGTCTGCGGAATAGACTTTCTATATTTCTAAGTAAAACTCACTTTCACTTTATACTGTCAGCTCACTCCTGAATTCTTTCTCTTACAAAGCCAAGGACCCACTTGAATGTCAAGTAACTACCCAGCATTGGGAGGCGCTTTCCTGTGTCCTGATAGCGGAACATGAAAACAAACAAAAACAAAAAAAGTCTTAGATTTAGCAGATAATATTCTCAACATAGGACAACAGGAAACAAGAAAGTGACTATATTTGTTTCCTTTTGACACTGTAATAAATTTCTACAGATTTCATGGATGAAAACAACATTCATTTGTCCTCACAGTTCTGGACATCAGAAGTCTAAAGTCTGTGTACTTTCTGGAGGTTCAAAGGGAGGATCTGCTCCCTCTCCTTTTGTAGCCTCTAGAGGCCTCCTGCATTCTTTGGTTTGTGGCCCCTTCCTCCCTCTTCAAAGATAGCAGCACAGCATCTTCCAATCTTTCTCTTTCTCTCTCTACTTCTATCATAAGAACACTTGTGACTACATTGGGCCTCCCTAGATAATCCTGGATAATTTTCTCACATCCACATAGTCCCTTTTACAGTATGAAAGTATTATATTCAAAGGTTCCAGGGATTAGAATGTGGAAATTTTGAGGGGGCCATTATTCACCTTGCCACAGGTATAGTCATCTTAGGTGGCATCAGTAAAGGTATTCTCTGGAGAAAGAAGGTGGTGAGTCTGCTCCTTTCCATCGTGGAATTTCTGCTCACATCTAGAGACTTTATATTAAAAGAGACAGAGATTACCTATCATGTTGCAAATAGTCTTATTTGACTGTAATATTAAATGTTAGAGCAAGTATGAGCAAACAAACTTTCTCACATGTCATTGAAGCCAGTGTAAATTATGACAAAAATGTTTGGAGGGCAATCTGGCAACACACAGAAAAAGTTTTTCAGATGTTCATTTTCATTGATCCAGAAGTTTTATGTCTACAAAGTTATAGCAAGGAAGTAGGCACAAACATGTGCAAAGATTTACCAACAAGAGTATCCATCAATGTACTTCTAAAGTGATAAGAAAACAATGAATGAGGAGGAAAAACTAACTTTCTATTCCTTCCAGTTTAAATAAACTATGGTACATTTGTTTAAAATGTATATATAAAGCCCATTTAGCCACAAATAAAATATTGTAGAGGAATATTTAGTGACATGGAAAGATTTTGATATCCCAAGAAATGAAATAGCAGTATGCACAGCAGGTTTGGGGTTTGTAAAATATGATCACATCGGAGTTCTTACAGTCACAGCACACTCAGCTAGGACCAGAGGAGGTGCAAAGCCGGAGAAGGGATCACGGAAGACAGGGCAAGGGCCCAAAGCCCGGAGCAAAGGGTCAAGGGGAGAAGCCCCTACAGGCATTGGAGGGAGTGACTGAGGACACACCAGCCCCAGGCATCTTCTCGGGAAAAGCAGGGACATAAACACCCTGGCCTCGCTCCTCTGTCAGATCTGTGCCCTGAGCACTCTGTTATCCAAACCCAGCAGGAAGCCGGGGCCACTACAGAAGCCCTGCTCTGCTGCAGTGTGCCCCACCGCAGGCCAGCCTGCTGGGCAGAGAGAAGGAAGAAGGTGACACAGGTCCAACCAACCAGGCATGTGCCCGTTTACATGCAGAAAAACAATGGAGGAAGAGTCACCAAAGGGTCAGCAAGGGCCATGTCTTGACAGCTCACTGATCGCTGTGTTTTCATTTTCATCTTCTTACCTCCTGAGTGGTCTGTGGTAGATGGATGTCACCACTATGGGGACCACAGATGAAAGCAAACGAAGTTGAAACAAACGCACAACCCATCTAGCGTCCGCTTCTGGGAGGGCAGTGAAGAAAGCCAAACCCAGCTCCAGTAGGTAAAGGCTGGGATGGTTTTGGTGTGTGAGGGGAGGAAGCTTAGCTATCTTCAAAAATCTGAAAGGCTATCTCGTGGAGGGAGGATTAGACTTGGTCTGGAGTTAGCCCAAGATCAAAAGGTAAAACAACCAGCAGGCGGATTCCAAATTAGCCTGATTAGGGCTGTCTGAGAATGTCACATGTTTCCTCAAGAAGCCCTGAGCTTCTGGTGCTGGTGCATAAGAGAGAATGTGAGGGTATTTAAGCAGAAGCCAGAAAACTCCTTGGTAGACATTCCGTTGAGCCCCCTGATGGAGCTTTGAACTAGATCAATTTTCAGGTATCTTCCAGGAAAAAGAAGTAAAGTGTTATTATTAATTATATGACAATAATGATGTCATAATTTCTATAATAGTGCTTGCTCTGGTTTTAGGGGTGGAACAAGGTGGCAAGGGGTGCTTAGATGAATTCTTGTCATCTCAGTCATTTAGTTGCAAGAAAACGTCTCGGATGAGGACTGTATCAGTAAAAACACGTGGCATTTCAAATAACAGAAAATTCAACTCAAACTGACATGACTAATTAGCAAAGACTCCAGGCTTGGCTGGATCCAGGCCCCCTGGTGACTTGTCAGAGCCCATTGTCTCTCCACTTCTTAGCTGATTCCTTTTCCAGGCTCTCACTCATGGCAAGAGGGTGTCAGTGGATTCACATCCTCACCGCTCCAAGCCCAGTGGAAAAGACAAGACCTATTTATAAGTTGCGTAACAGAAGGTCCTAACATAAGCTCTATCTGATCCTGATTGAATAGAACTACCCATTCCTGAAGTATTTGCCACAGCCAAGAGGATGCCACATTCTAGCCACTCCTGACTTCTTCTGAGTAACATAAAGAGAGAAAATATGAATCTAGATGTTAAAAACATCTTGCTAAGTCCTGAATTTTTTTCCTCTCTGTGGAAATTTGATTCAAGCTTATGTCAGCTGTAGGTCTTTTTCTCCAAAGGAAGCAGCAAGCCAAGCCAAGCTGCTCTCTCTAGGACAACACCGAGGAGTGGGTTCCTAATGAAGAAGTCGCAGCTTGTTGATTTCACTGAGGATGAAAGGAGTGGCTTCCCAGACACCTGTCACGGGCTCTTCTATCTCCCCTACCTGGAGGCCTTTCCTGAACTTCCATCTACTCAATACCAATTGGTGGCCCTTCTCCACCAAAAAAGATGATGATAATTCGCTGGCCAATTACATTTGAGAAATTTTCAATTCAATAAAGTCAGAGAATTCTCGGCAACAGGATACTTCCGAGCTTTTAGTGTTCCGATGTGTGCTGGGACTCTCCAGAGTAAAACGGGACCTACAGAAGTTCCCAGATGTGTTTGATCGTGAATCACTTGGAGCATCTCCTGGGACTGGTATTCCCCAAACGAACTCGAGACGCGCTGCTCTCGGGAAACCGGTTCCTCTCCTGACCCAGTCCACCCCCTCTGCCGGTCATTTTAATTGAGATCACAAAGCAAGAACAAGTTACTGAGAAAGGCTGGCTGTGTCCCTCCATCAACTTTCTGGAATGTTTAGAAATGAATATAATAACACAGAGATAAAACCCACCAAATCCCTGGCTTCTCAAAGGAAATCCTTTCTCCATCCAACCTGTTACATGGTTGCTGGAGTTGAATTGCAAAAATCCTGCAGTAACTCCAGCTCCAGACAGGGAAGAGACCACTGGTGGACTATACCGAGAGGACTTTTGGCCGCCACGGGAACTCACATTCACCTCTGGCAAACCTCAGTCTGCAGCTGCAGAAGATCAAGTCCAGTTCACATCTGTTCCCCAGACACCCCACGCTCCACCCCAGCCTCCCCGTCCAACAAAGCCCGGCCAGGTTTTCACAGTTAATCCCTCCCAGGCCCCCTGCTCATCTCCTCCCTTCTTGCTCCTATGAATTCTCAGAGATCAAAGCACAAGTTAGCCGAAGCCTTATTTGCTCAGCATTCAACAGAGCACCTTAAATTCCAGCTTGAAAGGAGGCTGAACGAAGGTCAAACAGACTCTATTGTTGAAAAACTTTGAAACGGCAAGACACAACCAAAGTATTAACAGATGAACCACCATCATCTCTCTCGGCTTCAGGGTCCTGCGAAATGGGGGACTTCCCCCAGCAAGTCAAATATTAGCATCTGATGGGAAGTCAGCCAGAATTTTCCTTGGAGGTCACTCTGAGTTGATTCCGGGTATACACTGATTCAGGATGGAAATGGAGAGCTACTGCCACAACCCAAAGGGGTGGCCTTCGAGTTAAAATGAGGCCTAAAAATGCCCATTCTGGCTCCCCTGTCCCTCTGATCCTTTCAGTCCTCTGTTCTTTTTCCTCCCTGCCTTGGTTTAAAAGAAGATACGTCTTTTTAGAACTAAGAGGCCATCTGCTGATTTTCAAATCCTTTGCTTTTTGGCAAGAGAAAAAAAATCTTGCAAACAAAATCTTACATGGGACCTCACAGGGACCCATGGGGGGAGGGTAGGAGCAGGCACAAAAGGAGTTTTACCCACTCAGACACCCCTTCACCTATGTGGCTTTGGGAGCCCCTGGTTGGAGAAGGCCTTGATGTAGTCCAACATTTCAGATTACACAAACCCTGGGTACCCAGAGAAGGAAAGGGAGCCGCCCAGCCCTACACTGCACATACTGCAGAGCCTCCCGGAGCCTGGTCTCGCACTCTGGGAAAGACGATCTTCTCCCTCAGAACAACTGAGACCATGTCAACAGAGTTGCTCAGGCTCCAAATCTTAAAGTCCTTATTATGAGCTTATACTTTTGCTTTTTACATCAAAACAGTCCCCAAAGTGATCAGTCCTGCTTTCAAAATGACCATGTTTTATTCTCCCCATCACTACCTCCCCTACCAGGAAACACCTAGAACCCAGCATCTGCCTCCCCTCCCCTGTCCCCCATGCCCAGACTTTGCTCATTAGAATCAGCTGGGATTTTGTTAAAAATGAAGACTCCTGGGCCCACCATTAGACCAAGTGAATCAGAATTTCCAGGGGTTTGTCCAGTAAACTGTGGTTTAAATAAGCACCCCAGACAATTTTGATGATTTTCCAGCCTTGGAAAGCATTATAATCAATGAAGTTGTGTTCCTTATCCATATCTGCCACCCAAAGCTCAGAAATTCTTACATGAAATCCTAGTTTTTCTTGCTAGCTTGTAATTTGTATAACTTCTCTAGACAACCTCTTGGAGTTATGGTGGGAAGTAGCCTTTGCAAGACCCTTCCCTCATATATTACAAAGAAATTACCATTGACATGAGCAAAGATTTATCTGTGAGGATGTTTATCACTGCACTCAAAAACAGAAATGTTCCCCAACAATAGGTTTTAGTGAATAAATTTCGGTATATACATGCAATATTATACATCTACTTTTTTAAAGTTTGGAAGATTGGCCAGGCATGGTGCCTCACACCTATAATCCTAACACTTTGGAAGTCCCAAGCAGGAAGATTGCTTGAGGCAAGGAGTTTTAGCCCAGCCTGGGCAACAGCAAGACCCTGCCCCTACGAAAATTAGAAAAAAATTGGCTGAGTTCATTCCACAGATGGATCAACTAAAGCTTAGAGTAGCAGCCAAAATGTACACAGAGCCAGAGCTTAAACCCCTCCATCTAGCGCTGGAGTCCAGACTCTTCACCACTCCACCATCCCGCATCTCAGGGAAATGGAGTATATAGAAATCTCCCAACTCTTCCATCAGTCCACCAGCAGATGGACTGGGCACCTAACTGAGGCTTTCTCTCCCATGCCTACTCACTCACACTCAGCTCTGACTGTATGTTATGGGACTTGTTGACTGACTCTCATAAGCTCCCATGAGCTACTTCCCTGAGGGCAGAAATGTATCTTCCAGCTGTGAATCAGAATTTGCCTGGGTCCTAACACCTGCCATTCATTAGGCATTGAATCTGATGGAACTATCCTGGGGCCTTTAGATCCTAGTATGTTTGAACTTGTCCATCATCCTGGTGGAACCCTCCTGCTCCCCTTGCTGCTCTGGGGAGTCAACAAGGCAACCCTTGCCCTAAACCCCTGATGCAGACTTCTTAATTCCTCAGAATAGCCCTAGTTCATGAAAGGGACTTTGATCAATCAAAGCAATCTGCTCCATGTTCAAGCACTGTAACTGTGATTTGTTATACTGATATAAGACTTTTTATCTAGATAAATTGGAAAGTCAAAGAAAATCCTTTGTTAGCCCACTGGGTCTTTTCTTAACCACTTTGTTGACAATGTTAAGGAGCCCTTGCTCTTAAAAGTCAGAGCTATCAGCAAAGACAATATTTATACAGACTGAAAGAGGAAGAGAGAAAGGGAAGGAGAGAGAGAAATCAATGTCAAAACACATTTTAATTGTTTTAATTAAGAAAGTATGTTTTATTATTTTTATTTTAGAAAAGAAGTGTCTTACGCCAGCTGGAGTGCAATGGCGTAAGCATAGTTCACTTCAACTCCTATGCTCCATTGATCCTCCTGCCTGAGTCTCCTAAGCAGGGACAACCACAGGCACACACCACTATTTTTCCAGCTAATTTTTCTAATTTTTTATAGGAACAGGTTCTTTCTGTGTTAACCAACCTATTCTCTCAAGCTCCTGCTTTGATTTCCCAAAATTCTGGGATTGTAGGTATGAGCCACCAAGCTCAGCCTAAGAAAGTATTTTAAATAGAAATGTCCATAAGAAGGAAGAGGGAAAAAAACACCCTGTCCAGAAATAACTACCTTTAGTGTTTTAATTTATACCCTTCCAGGTATTTTTTTCTACATGCATATTTATACAAAAGTGAAATTGTAAGTACTGCTTATAACCTGCCTTTTCCCCTTAGCATTGCTATGAATGACATCACTTGAGTTTTTCCATGTTTTTTGTCATTGTTTTGACTGCCCTTTATTGGAATTTTCCATCATGGTTTTTGACCGAAAAACATTCTATCAAATAAATGTGTCCTACTTATTTTACCAATCCCCTTGTGTTTTGTTTTGTTTTAAGACAAAAGTCTTACTCTGTTGCCTGGGCTAGAGGGCTGAGGCATCAGCCTAACTCACTGCAACCTCAAACTCCTGGGCTCAAGCATGCTCCTGCCTCAGCCTCTAGAGTAGTTGGGACTATAGGAGCCGCCCACAATGCCCAGCTAACTTTTTCTATTTTTAGTACAGATGGGGTTTCACTCTTGCTCAGACTGGTCTCCAACTCTTGACCTCAACGGATCCTCCAGCCTCAGCTTTCCAGAGTGCTAGGATTCCAGGTGTGAGCCACCACACACACACACACCCAAGGACATACAAATTACAACTTTAGGTCTACAGGCTGAGTCCAGCTCCAAAAACTAAAGTCTAGCCAATTCCACATTAATAATGTTTAATTACACGTTCATCTTCCCAGGTACAGAACAGAGACAGGACAAGATCAGTCAGTCATTTTTCCACCTGCCCAGGGAAAACTGCATAACTGATGCTTCCTTCACCCTCTTTTTCTCTTGTATCATTCACCTTACCTTATGTAAAATGTAGATTTTTACATTTCTTTTCTTTCTTTCTGTGTGCTATCTTCTCCCTAAAAACTGAAGTTCCCAAGTCCTCCTTGGAAAAACAGTCACAGATGTATCTGTAGTTTGTGTTTTTCCCAGGCACATCCTCAAACTTTGTCTTAATAAACCTCCATTGATTGAGATCTTTGTCTCAGACACTTATTATAGATTATCAAGGAAATAATTTGCCCTTGGTTATTATTTAGTGCAGTAAATGGTGAATCCGGGATTAAAACACAGGCTATCTGATTCCAGTGTCTAGGCTGAGAGTCCCGCTGCAGTGTGCCAGGGAGCTAGGCCTCAGGGCTCCATGCGTGGACTCCAAGGGGAAAACCAATCATGAGATTAAAGAGACAGACTGACATTGTGTTAAGTCGTGTGACCAGCTCTCTTCCCCGTTACATGACTTCTCTTCTCAGAGGCTGGTCCGTAACAGTGGAAGTTGCCTTTCCACTTATTATAGAATTCTATCCTCATTTAGTTTCCTCCTCCTTCCTATCAAAAGCCTCCTTGAGTCTTTTTCTTCTTTTTTTTTTTTTAGCTATAACTTTCTTGTGCCTGTTTGTTTATAATTTGTCTCATGAACACCTTTACTTAGGTTCCTATTTCCTTATTAACTATCACTAAGAATTCTCTATTATGAAAACTGGGAGGCAAAGAGCTTGTAGAACTGAAGGAATGCGTGTATGTACAGGAGGCAGGTGAAGGGCCCCAAGGGCTGTGTCCACAGAAGGCTGTTTTTCAGAAGGCACACATGCGTGCATGTAATGAGAATGCTGGTGTAGGAATTTTGCAATAAATTCTCTCATTCCTTGACTCTGGGGAGCTTGAATCTAGTTCCACAACAGGGCTTGAGAAAATTGGACAGAATTCAGCAGATGAATTTTAATGATGATTAAAAGAATTGAAAAATGGGATCAACAATGCAAGGTTAAATGCACAAAGAACCTTCCTACTAATACTGTAGAAGGCTGAAAAGGAGAATGAAAAATAGTTTCCAATGAAGGCAGGAATAAGAAATTTGTGTGTCTTAAAGTGATTTCCATGTGCTGGGCACTGTAGTTGGCATTTTCTATACATTATGGCAAATAACTTATAGCCATCCTTCAAAATAGGCCTTTTTAATCTCCACACTCTCCCATGGAAACACAATGTGTGCGAGGGCTTGTTAACTGTTTCAGGCCATGTGACTGACACAGGAAGTATCAGCAAGCAGACCCCTGTCTCATGGGGCCCTAAGCCCATTGGGTTTTCCACTGTAAAGACCGCCTCCTACTGAGCTAGCAGAGTTCCTCTAATGCAGCACTGGCGACATTTGGGGTCAGATAATCCTTTGCTTCCGGTATAAGGAACAGAGTTGGCAGGAGTGACAAGCACAGGTGCCAGCAGCCCCTGCCCAGGTTCAAATCTCAACCCTGCCACTCACTAACTGTGAAACCCTGGGAGGCTGCCTCAGTTCTATTTACCTTACTCTTCACACCTGTGAAATGGAAATGATCATAGTACCCACCACTCAAGCCGTTGTGAAGATCCACGTCAAGCACTTTGAGGCGTACCTGGCCTGGCCCAATAGCTCAGTAAGTGTTGGCTTTTGGTTTTTGTTGTCATCTTTGAGAAGGAAAGGATTTTGCAGACTGTGTCTATTTCCCCAACTTCCAGGAAGCCTACAGCATAGCAACACATGCTAAAGTTAATAGCTTGCACAATCAGTCCATTTTTCCTTATTTCTGACCAACAATGACTACTCTAAAAAAATCCTTAAGTGAAATGGAGGACAGTAGGGCACGAGGTCTGCTATCAACTTCTACTTCAGTGAGTCTTAACTTAGAAGTAATTTTTTTTCCTCCTGGAGACATTTGGCCATGTCTAAAGATATTCTTGTTTGTTTGTTTGTTTTGTTTTTTCACTCTTTTAATCAACATTGTTGATTGATTGATTGATTGATTGATTGTTATTTAATCATAGCTGTGTACATTAATGCAATCTTGGGGTACAATGTGCTGGTTTTATACACAATTTGAAATATTTTCTTCGAACTGGTTAACAAAGCTTTCATGACATTTTCTTAGTTATTGTGTTCAGATATTTATATTCTGCATTTAATAACTTTCACCTGTACCCTTCTAAGAAGCACCGTAGGTGTGGTCCCACCCTTTACCCTCCCTTCACCCATCCTCCCCCCCTTGCTCCTTTCCCCATATTCTTGTGCTATATATTGGGTTATAGCCTTCATATGAAAGCTATAAATTAGTTTCATAGTAGGGCTGAGTGCATTGGATACTTTTTCTTCCATTCTTGAGATACTTTACCAGAATTGAAAGGTATTCTTGATTATCACAGCTGGCAAGACTGAGGCAGAAACGACTAGAGAAACCTTCCACAGCTTCACAGCTAGTGAGTGGCAGGACAGAGACTTGAACAAGGGCGGGAGGCTGTCAGAGGTTATGTTCTCACCTCCTGCCAACCTTGCCCCTTACACCCAAAACAGCCAACAATTTATTAGACGGGGCATCCAAATGACATCTTTTGCTTGAAAATAATCATCATTTCCAGAATTAACCCTCGGTGGGGCTCAAGCAGTCTCTCTGCTAACAGTGCTCAGTACCCTCCCACCAGCACATCATCCAAAAGAAAACACCTGATGTGAATCCCAGTCCCTAGGACAGTGATCAGCAACACCTTTAGAAGAATCACTTGACTGACCTCTGTGAAATTCTTCAAAGATTCTGATTCCATAGTTCTCCAGAGCCCAGGCACCTACATTTTAAACAAGTGCCCAGATTCTGAGGGTGCTGATGAACACAAGAAGTGGGGCTCTAGAAGCTTGGGCCTAGATCAGCGCAAAAGCCTCCAGGATCTAGGTGAGCTAATACATAGCTTTCATTCTCATGCTTATTTCAGTACATGGGAGCTTTCCTGAGATCATGAGATCTGCAGAGAGGAGTGTGATGGTTGATTAGTGCTGCCTTCTGCAGGCACAGGAATGGGGGTAATGGAGTGCTCAGTCGACCTGCTTGCCCTGATCAAGAGCCAATGTGAGCTTCGCAGCCATCCCTGACTACGTTACCAGCCTTCCAGCACCTTCTGGCAAGAGCCCTTACCATAATAAGCTGCGCTCCTTCCATTAGATACGGGGTATTACTAGTGTGCATCGTGCAAGTTTCATTACAGTAATTATTAAGATAAAAGCAGGATTAAAAGCCTGTGTGTTATTGATGGCAGCCTCCCCAGACGTGCCCTTTTCATGGCCTCTTTTTACAGCTTCCTCACTGATGCCCATGGCCAAGCACACATTCAGCACCTTAGCACTGCAGCCTGGGGTACACAGGCTGCCAGGACAGACTTTCTGCTCCCTTTTACACCTCTACAGGAATTAGCCCAGCCTGAGAAGCTAGATCAGAGGCAAACAAAGTCCTCTGCATCCTGAAGTAAGACAAAGGTCACATGAAACAGGAGCTGTGTCCATCTTGTGCACTGTAGCCTACCTAGTTTCCAGTGCACAGTTGGAAGGCCCAGTGCACAAAAAGTACTGATCAATAAAGAAGGAAGAAAGGTGAGAAGGTAGGAAAGGAAGAAAAGAGGGAGGGAGGGGGGAGGAAAGGAAGGAAGGAAGCTAGAAAGGAAAGAGAGTGAAAGGAGGGAGGAAGGAAGGAGGCAAAGAAGGAAGTAAAGAGGGAAAGAAGGAAAGGAGGCAGAGAGAGAGGGAGGGAGGAAGGAAAGAGGGAAGGAAGAGAGAGAGAGCGGACGAGCTCGCCACTTGGGAAAGATCAGACGGAGGGAGGGAGGGAGGAGTCAGCGAGAGTGATGAAGGGATGGCGGGGGGG
>CAUYPK010120906.1:0-30132 GCA_963574355.1 Loris lydekkerianus
TCCAATTTACAAGCAAGGAAACTAAAACTTCAAAGAGAGGAAATGATTGCCCAAGGCTGCATCACCAGGAGAAGCTAAGTGGGGGCCAGATGCAGTCTTCTGACTGCTGCTCAGGGCCCTCCCCACCGACCACATGCACACAAGCCCCCACCTCCAGTTCAGAGCCAGCTTCCTTTGTGGGGAAAATGGAGGGGAGGCCTTCTACCCCCACTCCCAACAATCCTTCCAGGCCCCGAGGTCACACTTTCCTCTGCCTCAACTGTGTGCTGTGCCCCACAGGTTCAGCCCTCTCCCCACACACCTCTCTTTTTGCTATTTTAGTTTAATTTCAAATCAGTATTTTGTAAATGATTCCTCTATGCTCAGCTCAAGGCAACAAGCAATAGACAATATGGCTATTAATCCCACAGTGTAGGATAAATTGGCCTATATAGCATTTCCTTTGAGACAGAGTCTCACTCTGTCACCCTGAGTAGAGTGCCATGCATCATAGCTCACAGCAACCTCAGTCTCCTAAGCTCAAGTGATCCTTCTACCTCAGCCTCCCAAGTAACTGGGACTACAGGTACCCACCACCATGATGCCCAGCTAGTTTTTCTATTTTTAGTAGAGATGGGGTCTCACTCTTGCTCAGGCTGGTCTTGAAATCCTGAGCGCAAGCAATCCACACACCTTAGCCTCCCATAATGCTAGGATTATAGGCATGAGCCACAGCGCCCAGCACCCAGTATTTTTATACCATTGTTTTTTTAAAATGTTCTATACTACCACCACCATTCCTAATTATCTTACATGAAACTACTTCACTCTTTCATGTTCTCTGCATGGAGATTCTTAAATCTGTGATCCCTAAGCCAGATAATGTCTAGGTCCCTCCCAGTGTTTGACTGGAGCCAGGGGCCTCAGCCTTTAGAATGCAACTTACTAGCAGTGTGATCTCAACTGAGTTTTATGAGTGTCTGCCTCAGTGTCCCCACCTGCTAACTGAGGACAATCAGAGTAGTTACGAGAACTAAGTGAGGTAATACATGGAACACTGCCTGCTTCAGAGAAGGCTCTGCATACCCATTAGCAATCGCTTTCTACTGCTGCCATGCTGCCTCTGCCATGCCTACCAAGAAAGGAAAACACAACACACACATGTAACAAAGACTCGAGGGCTCTGCTTTAAAAGAGAGTTTCTTCTCTTTTATTCTGAATCTGATTTCCGTCCCCCATTTCAGTACTCTGCCCATGATCTTTCTAGCCTTCCTTTGCTTTTCTCTTGAGGTTAAATTCATAAAACATAAAACTATTTTTTTTTTTTTTTTTGCAGTTTTTGGCCAGGGCTGGATTTGAACCCGCTACCTCCAGCATATGGGGCCAGTGCCCTCCTCCTTTGAGCCACAGGTGCCGCCCCTCATAAAACTATTTTAAAGTGAACAGTTCAGTGGCATTTAGCACATTCACAATGTTACACAACTATTTACTTTCAAAACATTTTTATCACCTTAAAAGGAAAGCCCACACACATCCCCGACCCCTGGCAACCACTTATCTACTTCCCATCTCTATGAATTTGCCGATTTTGGGAATTTCATAAAAAAGGACTCACAAAACATGACGTTTTATGTCTAGCTTCTTTCACTTAGCATATATCAAATGTTCATCCACATCAGAGCCATGTATTAGTACTTCATTCTCTTTTATGGCTGAATAATATTCCATTAAATGAATATACCAATTTTCGTTTATTCAATCACCAGTTGAGGGACATCCTATGCTTTCTTCTTCTACCCAAAATAGAAATTCTAAACTGTCATCAGAGTGGCCCAATCACCCTCAGTAGGGCCCTTTCCATCCCCAGTCACTCTGACCCCCATATGTGCCCTGAACAGCCACTAGAAGGACCATCTGCTTCAGCCTCCCCGGATGACGGCTTTAGCCTTCCCCTACCAGAGTTACAGGAACTTACGACATCTAGGGACTTAGGTTTTGGGGTTTGGCTATTAGGTTTAAAAAGAGAGAGAGAGAACAAGAAAAAAGAAAAATAATGTTGTTAAAAATATATATTTACATATATATATATGATGGAATCTTCTCTTGGGAACCAAGAAGGAAAAAGGGAAAAAAAAATTAAGTAAAGGAAAATTACCTTTAAATCAACTGAACCACAACCTGGAGTGAAGGTAAATTATATAGTTTATGTTCTGGAAAACAAAGAAATACCCCCCAAATAGGAATAAATAATCACTTCTTGATTCTTCCAATGGTTAAGGTGATTCTAGAAGCTCAGAAGGTTCTTGCCCATTTTTACCTCCTGGTGTCTTCTTAACCACTACTATAGACAGAATAATGCCCTTCCCTGTGAAGTGTCCATGTCCCCATCCTTACAACCTGTCATACAGTCTGTAACCTCATGTGGCAAATGTAAGGGTCTTTGCTGATGTGATTAAATGAAGTATCTTGAGATGGGGAGGTCATTCTAAGATTATCCAGGTGGGTCATCACAGGGCCTTTTTCAAGAGGGAGACAGAAGGATCAGAGAAGGATTTGTGGAAATAAAAACAGAAGTCAAAGTAACACAGCCAAGAGCCAAGGAATGCAAGCAGCCTCTGGAAGCTGGAGAGGCAGGGAAACAGGTTCCCCTACAGCATCCAGAAGGAACACAGCCCTGCCAACAACGCCTTGATTTTAGCCCAGTGAGACCCATTCTAGACACCTGCTCTCCAGAATTCTAAGAAAATTAATTTGTATTATTTTAAGTCACTGAGTTTGTGGCCACTTGTTACGGCAGCAGTCGTAAACCAATGCAGCCACATAAAGCACCCAGCAACCTGCAGCTTCCCAGCTAGTCCCCAACATGCAGAAAGGCACCCTGAGAAGCTGCGCCCTCCCCGGGGATGGTATTTGTGTCTTCTTGACAAAAATGTGGAACCTGTCTTAATAAGAAAGTCAACATACACACAAGAAAGAGTGACAAAGGGACAGAGAGAGAGACAAAGACAGTGTCCGCACACACAGGAATCCTGGAAAGAGAAACAAATCAACCCTCAAGTTTTGCTACACTGGAAGGCGGAGGGGAAAATCGTAACCATCGCAGATTTTTCGTTATCTGTCACAAAACATTTCACAGCAACTTCAAGCCAAAAGGGCCCTGGTGAAAGGTTATAACAAGTTACTACCCCAAGTGGTGAGGCTCTGAAAATGAACTTTCAATTCTGTTAATTTTCCAGTTAAATGAATCTGATTCTCTCTATGGGAAGGAAATTAAACTTCCCCAAGCCGAGAAAAACCCCCTTTTCCACATAACAACCGATATGGTAAAGATAAAACTTGGCTATGTAATGGCCTCATTACTCTTGCTGCAAACCATCTGTCAAATTTTGTTTAACAAGTAGGGTAAATTCAAGAGAAATAAATAACAGTTTTCTGCAAACCCTCATGTCCACACAGGTATACTATAAATGAGCTATGCTTGACATAAAGCACACACACACACTTACTTTCTCAATTTCCTGGCAACGCACTCTTGCTTAAATACACAACCGTCAAGCACAGAGAGGCGCGCAAATCAATCCCGCCGCTGCTCCTCCTCTCTTCCTCTCCTTTTGCTCCTCTGGGAACTCAGACCCCAACCAGTTGTGCTCCTTCCCCGGCTGCCCGTTCCCAACGACCACCACGACTCACTCGCAGCCCTCCTAAAACAAACAGCACATAAATCAGCAACAAAAACTAACTCAACTTCAAACCAGCCCGTTTCAACATTAATAGTGCCTTTGTTGTCAATAAACCTATATTTGACTTCTCCGATTTTTATGTGCATTTTATTTATAAATTACTAATGCTTTTCCTGGAGCAAAATGGCCAAAGTAATATTCTACACAGAGTCATACTCTGTCAGTAGGAGAAGGAAAAAAAATACAGCTCAAATGGAGTCAAAGACAGAAAACTATTAGCCAATGAATGGACAGGCATTTCTCAATTCTGCTTGATCACCAATTCCTACATCCTCCGTCCCACCTGTCAGGAGGGAGTCACATGTCATGGGCTTCTATGCCACAGTCCATCAGGTAGATGGAAAGTAGGAGCCACAGCTCTGAGGAGCCCTTCAACTGTGGCTCTGCCTACTTTTCAGAGACGACAGTGTTGATGGGCTTGGCCAAACAGACGCTAGTGTAGACAGTGTGGTTGTGGGGGTCTAGTTTTATTGCAAAGTGAGACCCTACTACAAATCAGGGACATCACAGAACCCTCTAGCAGCCCCTTAGGAATCAGAAGAACTTCCAGAAGCAATGGTTTTCCCTTTCCCAAACTTCAGAGCAAGCTAGGACATGGTGCTTGCTGAAAGGAGACGGAAAGGTTGAACCACTTGCACAGGGAATCAGAAGAGAAAGAGGCCAGGATTGCACGGGAAGTTCCGATTCTTTCTCTGCCCAAAAACCAGAAGATCTGGTTCTTTCCTACAGGAGCTCATGATCTAGTAGGTTTGAAAAGGAAAAGTGCCTCATAGTAAAGAAACAGAAGGAAAGGATGACAGTCTGAGTGTCTTGGGCCATCTGGCTTAAAGGGAACTTTCTCCTTTTGATTCCTGATTAAGTGGTTCAAAATACAGGTTATTTTTGCAAAGCATTAGAGAGAGCAAGAACCATTATGTGGGTAAGCAGCATCCATTGCCTTGAGAGGTGGGGGAAATAGCACCAAAATGCCAAGACTTTCTCTCCAAGCTGGCCCAGCTTGTGAATAGCCGCATTGGTTCCTGCCTTTCGAATGTCACCATGCAACGCAGGTAAGGGCAGGAAGGCATCTGGGAGACTGTCTTGCCCAGCTTCTCATTTAACCACTGAGGAAACAGGGGCTCACAGTCCCATAATATATATGTTGAGGGGTAATGTTGCTACCAGAATCCTCATTCCTCCTATATTTTATTTTTAATCCATAAAAGGTGAGGCTCCTGCAGCCAACAGAGCCAGGGACAGTGTGGACGTAGAGGGCAGAAGGGGAGCTCCATCACTGCACTACTGCCCTGTTTCTCCTCCAGGTATCCAGCCAGGGAGTGAGCAGGTTCAAAAGCTCAGACCAGTGCCTGGCCTTTTAGTGATGTGTGTGGCTATTTCAGAAGAGGATGACCCACTCTCCTGACTCAATTACCAGGCCTGTCCTACCCTCCCTGGGCTTACTCAGGTCCTCTATGGCCAAGGGCCCCGCCTCTCCTAGCCTTGTCCCCGGGAGACAGCCTCCTCCATCCCCCCCCCACCCCTACCCCCAGGGACTGCCACATGCCACTATCCATTCGGTTGGCCAGGAGAGCACACTCAGGCTCACAACTTGGGAGGACCACTACATGGGCACAGAGGTTTCTGCTTGGAGCTGGGAGATTCCACAGATTCCACCCACCCAAATCTCAATCACCCTCCAGAACTTAGCTCAAATTCTACTTCTTCCTCTAAGAATCCTTCCTCAGTTCCTCATGTTCAGACATCCTGGATCACTCCATCCCCTCCTAATGCTTTTAAACAACCACAACACAAAACATGTCAGGAATAAATTTTAATCTAAAACTGCAGTGGGAGAGATATAGGGTCCCACTAGCACCTACACATCTCTTCATCTCTGACTCTCTCCTCCAAGAGCCCAGGAAATCTTTACCTTGTATTCAGCGCCAGTCAGTTCTTCTATTACCATGCATTCTTCCAAATCTTTTTTTCTTGTATTTGGGCTTAAACTTTTGAAATTCAAAAGCCACGGTCAGACTCTCCTCTGCTTTCTGCCATGTCATCATGTGTTGAAGAAAGTAAACACCAAATGCCCCAGGTAACAGAAAGGGAGGGAGAGTGTAAGGGAGCCAAAGAAATGGAGATTGGGGAAAAAAAAAAAAAAGAAGGAAAAACAAAAACAAGTTCAGTGACGATCTCAAATTAAATGTCCTGTCACAAAAACAATTGATTGAGTGACTCTTCTGTCCTGGGTACTCTGCCAGGCATTTTTGCTTCTGTTCTGTCATTTGAACTCAGGACAACCCTGTCTCCACATTATAGAGGAAATAAAAGATCCGGGCAGCAGATGACTTCCTCAGGACAACACAGCCAGTAAGCCCTACAGGCAGTCTGCCCTCAGCCTCAGGCTGGAAGGGCGCGGGACAGGGGCTGGGAGCCCACCAACACGCAGAGTGACAAAGCAGAGGGCTTAAGAGGGAGGGGCTGGCAAACTCAACCCCCTTATTTTGCAGACAGAGAAGAAACTGATGCCAGAAAACTAAAATGACTTGTCCAGTGTCTGCTGACGAAAAGAAAAATGACCATTAAATCAAGAGAAGGAAAATGATGAAGTGGAAAGGACAGTTGACCTCAAATAGACACACCGACCTAGTCCCAGTTCTGCCACCAATCAAGACACGCCACCTCTCTGGGGCTCAGTTTCATCTATAAAACAAGACCTGGAAGAAGTAACACAGCAAATCGCAGTGTCAACAGATATCAGAGACACTCCTCTGGCATTAACAGTCTGTAACCCTCAGAGAGCCACAGGCTTACTGTCCAGAGTTCTTTCTAGACACAATCTTAAAAGTAGAATGCTAATTATATGCACAGCCCACGGTACACAAAAACACACATCTGGGTAAGCAGAAAGCAGAAGAGAATTTTAACTCATAGGAGTTTCAGGGTTAATATTCACTTTGTTATTTCTTTTTCCTCCTGGGAAAATAGTTTAAGTGTGTTTAAAACACACACACAAAACAGTATCTCTGGCCACGTGAGTTTCTATTCCCAGGCAACACTGCACTGAGGGGATTGGGGGGGGGGGGGTTGTCAGCTAGCAACGGTGGCCCACAAGGGCCAACAAAGAGCAGCCAAGCACTCCTACTGTCACCACCCTAAAACACCTGGTTGAGTCTGATTAATGAGATGAGGTCCAGGTGCTAACATTAAAAGAAAAAACTTAAAATTAAAATTAAAAGAAAAAAAAAAAAAAAGAAAGAGAAAAGGAAAGGAAATCAGAAGCCTGCCTTTAATACAGTGCACTCTGTTATCTGTAACGTCTTTCAACCACAGATAACAGAATCAACCACATGGAATCTAAGATGCATGCCAGGTGAAAAAACATCATAAAGACATAATAAAAAGTTCCACCAGTGCCCATAAATTGCTGGGGGACTGCTGCAAGGGCAGAGCCATAAATTCTTGACGTTTCCCAAATTAGAGGGTACCAACACGTATGCAAATATATTTGTGTGGGTAATTGAGGGCTAAAAATCCTACATTAAGCACAGCTACCTCCTTCAAACGCTGTTAGGGGAGCCTCCACGGGCGCACACATACAGCACACGCTGTAGGAATTCAATTTGGAAACCATCATCCAAAGCACAGAGGAGAACAGGAAAGTCATATTGCTATAATGCTTAGATTATCAATCATCCTGACAGTTTATTGGCTTTATCACCACACATACCATTAAAATGATGTCTGGCCTAGACTGTCAGGAGCAAACATTAAACAGACCAGGATTAAAAAGCAGATCCCAAACAGCACTCCAGTCAAGTTTCCCTTCCACTCTGAAATTAGTTAGAGCTGAAAGAAACTGGCGCTAGACTTTGAAGAAATATACAGCCCAAAAGGCTGCGAGTCAACTCAGACCTGACGAGCTGATAGGTAATGTCATGTTATGGCAAATCTGACTCTCCTGCGGTTGATTTATCACGTACTCTGTGCAACAGAATGACTGCTAATGGTGGACGGGAGAAGGGGCGGGGGACACCACCATAATTTGCCTCTTCTTACAACCAAGGGCTTGCATCAAAAGGGCCAAGCTGGCTCCCTGAAGTGGGGTAGGAATGCTAATAAATTCACACTACTGAGCAAACATTAACATTACCCCCACACAGGTTATTAAAGTAATTTTACAGATTCAGAGGAACTGAACAGGCAGCGGAAGAGACATTCATAATTCAAGAGCTCCAGACAGTGAAAGAGTTACGAACCCTATACGTTTTTAAAATGCTTCTGCATGTGTCACTTTGGCAAGGAAATCTCAACACAATTAAAACTATACTAGCACATCAATAGGGCTCAATTGAGAGCTGTGTACCTGCCTTTTACTAGGCCAGGGCTTTATAGATGCCTCAGGAAGAAAGGGGAAATGGGAAATTCACTGCTAATTAAAGGGAACCTTTTGTGCCTAAGGAAAAATGGTGGCATTTGCTAAAATATATATAAAAGAAACGTGGTTTCAAATCTCTGCCAAGGGTTTGGCTTTTTCATAGTCTCTAGAACTGTTCCGTGTTTGTTTGGAAGTTACGGAGCTATTCTGTTTGTGATTAATAGTTTGCTTTCCAGTACAAATAAGTCATTAAGAAGGGTGGGGTGGGGTGCAGAGAGAGCTGACGGCGTAGGAACTGGCCCTGAAACAATGCAAGTAAGAAATTCATACCACATTTTTCAACCTTTCACTCCCTTGCTTATTTACCCAAGTGGGGTCCCCTATAGGTGACTTCAGCATGACCCCATCAGTGAAAAAACTCATTGGGATAGCACATCAGACAAGTTTTCCCTTCTTCCTTTCCCCTGCGTGCGCTTTCTGGCATCACAGAAACTCAGTTAATTCATTATTCAGAAAAGGAGCTGGAAAGTGATAGGACAAAGGCAGGCAGGGACATGAAGGACCTCCTGTAGCAGAGCTCCTGCTCTTGGTAGGTATCCCTGTGATACTCCAGGGTCTCTCCCAATGGCCTATGCCAAAACGATGGGATGATTCCAACTAGCCATCTGTCTCTAAGCAGAGCCATCCTCTTTTGTTGGCTACATATTGGGGGTAGAGGGGGTGACAATACATCATTTACCCAGGGAGAGTCATTCCCTATACAACAGATGTCACTAGGAAGAAATATATATATGATGCCAGAACACAAGGCTTGTACACAGCTGAGCAAACACTGAACTTTACACCTGAATGAGCATCTGGGTTTTGGAAACCAGGCAAGACCCACCCACCTCCTTGAGTATACACACACCCAAGGACATCACAACTCTATGAGCCAGCAGAGAGCGATCTGGGGGAAGGGCAGCCAGCATCAAAGCTCCTCACATCAGAAACTTCATCTACCGTCACCTCTGGCTCAGATTTCTAAAGCATTTTCACTATCAGCGAGGAGGGAACCCCCCACAGTACCCCCCTCTCACCAGTCCCTCTCCAGGAAGCAGGCAGAATCTCTGCTTTCATACTCCAAGACATCAAGGCACCAAGAGCTCCCTCTGGAGAGATGTGGCAATCACTCAGTGAAATCAGTCACCCGGTTCACTGGGTGCCAGCCAAGGGACCAATATGGCGCTGAAGTCTATGGGGGACACATGGGACTTTTAAAGCATGGTCCATGTCTCCACAGAGCCTACAGCTAAGCCACCCGGGGAACAGGACTGGCTTATCACCGAGAAGATGGAGAGTTTCAGGGTTTGTTCTCTCCACCAGGCCATGAGCTCCTGCAGGGCAGGGACCACATCTCACTGATACGCTGTAAAAGACCAAAACACAGAGGCCAGAAATGAATGAAAAAAATGAATGATTTTTTTATCATCACTCTATCACAAGCAAAGGGTGAAAAGGCAGGACTGGTAGTCGGTTTGGAAATCTCACTTTTACTAACAATTCAGGCCATTCTTCTAGTCAGATTTCTTTTTTTTTATTATTAAGTCATTTGTACATAGGTCATAAATACATTTATGCCATTATGGGATTCGATGTGTTGATTATTTGTACAAATTGGAGTGCTTACATCCTACTAATCAACATAGCTTTCACTTCATTTACCCAATTACAGCATTAAGACATTTGTGTTCTACTCCTGACAGATCCAACTTGTACTTGCATTGTGCTCCATAGGTGTGGTCCCCCTGCAAACCCTCCCTCCATCAACCCACCCCCCTCCCTTCCACTCTCTCTCCCCTTCCCTCCTTCATCCTAGGCTATAGTTGTGTTTCATTTTTCATACGCAAGTGTGATTATAAATTGGTTTCACAGAAGTACTGAGTACGTTGGATTTTTTTTTTTCCATTCCTGAGATACTTTACTAAGAAGAATATTTTCCAGCTCCATCCATGTAAACATAAAAGAGGTAAAGTCTCCATTTTTTTAATGCTGCATAGTATTCCATGGAGTACATATACCACAATTTATTAATCCATTCATGGGTCGATGGGCACTCGGGCTTCTTCCATGACTTGGTAATTATGAATTGAGCTGCAATGATAGTCAGATTTCTTTCAAGCCATTTTCTTTAAAAGAAATGGCTTAAAAGAAATCTGACATTGGATGAGGTTGAACAAACCTGTTCCCGTTTCTCTAAGTCCTCTTAGAATGCTCTCCTGCTCCCCATCATGTCTCCAGAGCGTTATGTCCATGCTGTACTGAGTGCTCCTATTTGGGGTCACCTCAGCCTGGCAGTAATCAGAAAGATGTGGCAGGACAGAATTAGTGGGAGTATTACTACTACTAACAAGTGAAGAAACTGAGGTTTCTTTTAGCCTAATTCTACTTAATTTTGGTTGCCTTCTACCCTGAAAACAGCTCCAAATGGCTCCCAAGGATCATCCGAACATTAAGTTTACTGGCATTTTTCTCTTATTATGAAAATAATAATAATTTCTATAATAATTTCCATGATAATTTATTTTATTATTATGGAAAAAATAAGCCTTCAAGGTTCTGCATGTGTGTTTTAGGTTCTACCCCAAGAGGAGTCAGGGAGAGGAGCAGTGAGTCTGACTCACAGTAGACTCTTCATAAACCCACACAAAACTGAGCCACGCAATGGTGATTTGAAAAGTTAAATAACTCGGCATGAGAGTTAAACAGGAAAGACATGCCACCGGTGGGAGAGCTGCTGTATCACCTGCACAGATGCAAGTACCATTGGATATATCAGGTGTAGATGCAAAGAGTGTTAAAAGTTCACCCAAAACAGCAGCTGGCATGGGGCAGGGGACCAAGGAGAGGTAAGAATAAGCTGGTCCTTGTAGCATGGGTAGGGGGAGAAGTGCATTCTAGGCAGAAAGGACATGAGGGACCTCGTATAGTAAGCACACTGACGTGGGAGAATGAAGGGTTCCTAGAGGGAAGCTGGGGGGAGCTAAGACAGGATGAAACAGAGAGGGTACAGACCCAGCATGAGGGGACATCTAACGTGCACTCCCAACCTCCTCCTACCATGGAGCCCTCTTCCAGTGTTTTCTATGTAGCTAATGCACCATAGCAGTAGAGACCGTCGGCTGTGTCCCAATTATCTCCAACCATGTGTGGCCATGCGACTAAGTTCTGGCCAATGAGATGTGACCGACTTCTGGGTGGTGACTTTGAAGGAAAGAATCTCAAATGTGGCCATATAGTGAGCCAGCTATAGCCATGCTGATGAGGACAATGACGCTAGAGGTAGCAGAGACATAAAACAGCAGGATTCTGGGAGCACTGTGCCGTGGAGGCACCTTATCAACCCTGGGGAGCTTACACTTGGACTAAGATGGAGAGCAATTCATCCTCTTAGCCACTTTTGAGTCTTCTGACAATAGTCAAATATGTATCATAACTAAAACAACCTTCATTCATTCAGTTTTTAAGCCAGGAACTCAAGTGTGATCCTGGAGTCCTTCCGCTCTCTCTTCGCCTTAGCCTCCCTCTCACCAAGTTCTTCTGATGTTCATTTTATTTATTTATTTTTAATTAAATCATAGCTGTGTACATTAATGTGATCCTGGGGCACCATACACTGGTTTTATAGACCATTTGACATATTTTCATCACACTGGTTAACATAGCCTTCCTGGCATTTTCTTAGTTATTGTGTTAAGACATTTATGTTCTACATTTACTAAGTTTCTGCTGTTAATTTTTATCTGTCATTCAAATTTTCCTTCTTTACTCCATCTCACTGCAATAGCCAAGTCATACATGATCTATTCACATCTACCCAGACCTCCTTTCATCCATTATCCACACTATAAATAAAGTGATTCTTTTGTTAAACACAAATCTGATAAAGTCCCCCAGTTAAAACTGTCGATTGTTCCCCATTGTTCTTAGGGTAACAATAACAATCTTAAATGCATCTTATAAGGCTCGGCACAACCTGATCCCTAACTGGATTTCTCATATCACACTCCACACCCCACTTCTGTAGGTCCCTAACCTACTGTGCTTGCCCCCAACCACAGGGTCTTTGCACAGGCTGTTCCTAGTGTCTACAATGCTTGTTCCTCCCCCTTCTTATTTAGATAAGCCTTACTTACCCTTCGGGTCTTAACCCAACATCACTTGCTTAGAGAAGACAACACCCCCTCCTATCACCACAAACACTAACACATGCATTTATCCTATGAGGCTTTCTTACAATATTTCTAATTAAAATTGGCAAAGTGTCTGCTATAGCTTATTTTCTATTAATCTAATAAAATATGAAGTGCATTTTACACTGAGTTGATCTATGCCAGTTTCCCCCCCCACTCCCCAATGACTACAAGCTTAGTGAGGGTAGGGGACACCCCAGTGGCCTCTCACTTCTGAATCTCTAGCACTTAGCATGATGCCCCACAGAGGCACAAAAACAAATATGAGATGGATAAATAAATGAGCTAACACAAAAATGAATAAATGCATGGCTCTGGAATCTATTAACGGCTTTCACTTCACTAATACCCCTCTGGCTAATCAGATTCCCTCATCCTTCCAGACTGCTGACCCTTACAAATGAAACCAGGGTTCTCGTAACTAAATATGGGGTCAACACCCTGTTCTCCATCCCTCAGGTTCTTCCCACATAACGATAACCTACTGTGTGAGGGTGGTTCTTCCTTGTGTACTTTATTCCCAATATAACGACTGTAATATCAAAAGAAAAATCCTGGAAGAATTGAGTATTGCTGGTACTTAATGACCCGTTCAACAGCCACCTTGATGCAAACCAGAAGGTGGTTAATGCTCTAACAAACTAATTCTAAACCAAAGTAACAGAGGGTGACAAAGGAATTACAGCTTCTATAAACCAGTAGTAATGGTTTGTAACACCAATATTTCATTAACCGAATGGGAAATAGGGCAAACCAGATTCCTGACAAATTACAAAGCAGCACAGCTGAATAGCGGGGACTGTGGCCAAGTTCTTCCAAATGTCTGAGTCCACAGACCTGATGTCATTTGCATCCCAAATGAAACTTTTTCCCTTTAAATATCTACCACCATCACCACTATCTCTGCCCTATCCACCCACAACACACCCAGCAGCAACAGTCCCCAGCACCAGGAATTACAATCCCCAAACTACACTAGGAAGAGTTCTAAAAGAAGTCAGTGAGACTTCTCTAAAGGTCAGCTGTCTTCATGTTTAAATGCAAACCTGTTTTTAAAAGAAGGCAAGCCCAATTGTGGTACCTATAATAAAGAAAATGAGCTATTAACAAACAGTGGGCAGCCCCTCCCTGGCTTTTGTACTTTTACATGGTGACCATAAAAAAGCCTTTATGTGCTTGTGTGCCACCTCACCCTGCCCCGACACGTCAGTGTTTGGGTCTTTCAGGTTCACGTGAGGAGGGAGACAAAGGATAGGAACGAGTGCAATGGGCTGTGCAGGGGCATGGAGGCTGCACGGGGAAGAAAAAGTTGCCCCTTCCCAGGACTGCAACACTAGGAGGGAAGAACATGTACCAGGCAGGATGGGAAGAGGAGAAGTACACCCAGGAGAGCCTCTGAATCCCTTGGAAGAAAAAGCAAAAGTAAACTGAAGCTCATGCTTGCGCTTACCTGAGTTAAAGGGCCAACCAGGCCCTGAGCCCATGGATGTCAGTGTCAGTTGGGCTTGAACTCAACAAGAGTTCATTGTCCAGATTATACCCAAAGATACACTAGGGTTTGTCTGGAGCTGTTCCTCCCACTCTGTAGAAGAGTAAAGAGAGATTCACAGCAATGGTTCCATGAATACAAGTCAGAGATAAATTTTTTTTAAAACAATCTAAGGCTGGGTACAGGGGCTCACGCCTGTGATCCCAGTACTCTGGGAGGCTGAGACAGGTGGATTGTTTGAGCTCAAGAGTTCAAGAACTCCTGTCTCTACCAAAATAGAAAAACTATCTAGGCATTGTGGTGGACACCTGTAGTCCCAGCTACTAAGGAAGCTTAGGCAAGAGGACTACTTGAGCCCAAGGGTTTGAGGTTGCTGCAAGCTATGATGCCACAGCTCTCTACTCAAGGTGACAGAATGAGATTCTGTCTCAAAAAAAAAAAAAAAGAAAAGAAAAGAAAAAGCATAGAGGTATATAACTTCTCTGGATTGCATGGGACAATAATAATCCCCTCCCAAACCATGCCTGATAACAGGGGAATGATGAAATGGATTACCAAGAAGGGCTGTAAAACTCACAAGAACTTCCTAGGTACACAGCTGGACTCATTTAGCAGCCTCTTTTCAGAAACATGGGGCCAGATACTACTTCTTAACTAATGAAATGTGAAATGAAATTAGGTATATGGCTTTTGGGTAACCCAGTTAAGCATGGTGTGCCTTCTCCATGCTCTCTTTCCCACCCACTAGAAGAACTGAGAGCTCCAATAGAGAAAGGAGAACAGAGCCACAAGAGGACAGGAGCCTGGGCCCCTGAATGACAGCAAGAAACACCACTCTCCTTCCCACCTCATCACACACACGCACACTGCTTTCCACTTAAATGAGCAATAAGTAGACTTGGATCACATTAAACCACTAAGATCTGAGGGCTCTTTTAAATAGACTCATCCCCGTGACTATGCTGGGCTCTGACAGTGTTAATCTTTGCTTTGTATTTTCTCAGCTGATAAAAGGTTCACCATGGAAAACTCTCAATATGGAAAAGCCACTCAATAAATAAAGAGAAGCCCTCAATAAAAAAAAATTCACAAACTGACTCCATTCCATGTCTACAAACAGGCCCATTCCATCTCCCTTTCATAGTCCTTTGGGCTCTCTTACAGTAGACAGGACACACACATGGAACTCACTACTTTTAGAGTCTTATTAGGTCAATTACCAGTTTTAAAAAAAAAAGATATTTAAACACACATACAACAGGCAAGTGTAGGAGCAACTGGGAACACATTTTGCAAGAGTTATGGTAAATGTGAATTCCAATTGATATAACAAACTTTTATCCGCTCTCTTGCCTGAGACCACCAATTAAAAATACTTTTTCAGCTGAGGCTAAGGTAGGAGGATCACTTAAAGGCCAGGAGTTTAAGGCCATCTTGGGTAATATGGTGAGACCCTCTCTCTAAAAAAAAAAAAAAAAAAAAGTAAAAAAATTACATGGTATGGTAGCATGTGCCCATAGTCTCAACTATTTAGGAGACTGAGGCAGGAGGATCACTTGAGCCCAGGAGTTTGAGGTTGCTGTGAACTGTGATGACACCACTGCTTGCTAGCCCGAGCAACAGGGCAAGAACCTGTTCCCCCACCAAAAAAATACTTGTTTCAAAGAAAGAATTGTACACAGTTTACTCTTATGTTTAAGAAAGAGTAAACTGATTCCTTAATGGGGTGATAGATAGAAAAGAAAAATTAAAAAAAAAAAAAAGTATCCTAGCAACCTGAATCCTGAAATACCCAAGAAGATACACTTTAGGTGGGCCTAGACTTGCATTTCTAGACAGATGTCTTGAATGACTGATAACTACAATGGAAAAGTCTGTCTTGAAACAACATATTAAGAGGAAATCAGAGAACCTATCCAGAGACTGGTAGCAGGTATCACAGTCCCTTTGTGGAGCTGGTGAATCAGATCCAAATGAAGACTTCAATTCATGTTACTAAGTGTTCACTGAGTATCTACTGTATCACCTGGACACCTGTTGTAACAGAAACTAAGTTTGACTACAGGCAGCCCCTGGCTTATGAACGAGGTGGGTTCTGCAGGTTTGTTCTGAAGTTGAATTTGTATGTAAGTTGGAATAAAATACATTTATTATTCATGTGATAGCCTCCATTCATAAGTGTGAGGTGTATGTAAGTTGAATGTTTATAACTCGGGAACCACCTGTATTTCAGAGCTGGAAGAACTCTTAGATACCATCTGTCACTTTTCAGCTGTGAGATCCTTGTTTGACCTCCCAACCTCAGTTGCTTCATCTGTAAAACAAGGATAATAATACCCTACACCTTGTGCTAATATTCAGAGAGTATGATTAGCTAATAGATGTACAGAATTTAGCACAGGTGGGCCCACAATTTAATTTAGCTGTCATCAGAATAACAGTTGCCATGTCGCAGGGCTCAGCTGTGTTGTGTGGGGTGCGTGTGTGTGCAGGCGCATGCATGTGTATTAACAGTGTTCTGTGGAGGACTGGGAGTCACTCGGGGATTCCCATGGGGGCAACAGAGAGGCAATCAGGACAGTCTACAGCCCCACTCAGAAGCAGCTCAGTTTGGGGGTGTTTTACATATTAAGGTCCCACATAATACACCATTTAACTAAGGGCTCTGTTACTTAGCAGGAGACACTAATATAACCCCCTTTATTAACCATTGAGGAAACTAAAAATTGGCAAACAGAAATTAGCCAAGGTTTCTCTATTTTAGCTCGATTATCTTTTCACTGACCTAGACCCGTGGCTGGGATGGGGAAGGAACCAGGTTTATTCTTCCAGCCAAGGCTAGAACACTCATGTCCAGGATCTGGGCTCTGACCAAAAGCCATCTCTGGAAACCCTGGTGCCTCAGAGGAGAAAGGAGTGTTACACCTCCTCCTCTCACCACCCCCAAAGCTACCAGGAGCATCTCCCTACATGCTGTGTTAGAGCCGCTGTCTCCACACTCAAGTCACTGTTCGGACTCTAGGCCTGAGTCCTGGTACCAGGAGGATGGCCTTCAGGATTGCAGCTCCGGTTGCAACAGCAGGAGCCAGCTGTTACTGACCACTGACTCTTTGCCAGGTACTGCACTAAGCACTGCAGTTGGTATTACTTCATGCCAACTTTGGGAACAATGCCATGAAGCAAAGCGTTATCCATTATCATCCCCAGGTTTCAGAAAAGAAAGTCAAGGTTCAGAGAGGCAGTGCCTGGGCCCACTCACTATGCTGGGGATAGGGAGCCAGATCCTGGCACTGGGCAGCTTGGCATCATTTCCCCTTCTTTTTAACAGCCCACACTTTGTTTCCCAATCTCAGACCCACAACCCTGGAAAAGATGCACAACAGAGGGAGATGTATACCATGGACAAGCCAAGGATGGCTGCATCTTAGTAAGAGAGGACAGGAACGTTAACTGGGAAGCTGGAAGGCACACGTAGCAACTTCACATCTCGAGCAAGCTGGAATGCAAAACAAAAAGTATCAGCACTTGTTTCACCAATCCAGGAAAACTACCAGAAGGATGAGAGATTTTGAGAAATGTCAAGATCCCAGGCTCCAGGCAGGCCAACTCCGGCACCTCATTCTCTGCCACCGCCCTTCCTCCTGGTCTCATTGTTCCCAGCCTGTGCATCCCCATCAGCACCTCCTCCCGGGTCCTGCACACAGCAGGCCCTCAAATATTTCCCCTCTACCTTCAACCTGCTTGCTTTGCAAAGAGAAGCCACAGACCTCCTCTGGTTCATCTTCCCAAAACCAACTCACTGCTCCTGCAGGCTTCTGAGAGGGAAAGGAAAGGCCACACCCTGCCAATGCTTTGCCAGCTCCCCCCCATTTTAATTTCCCCCATTATTCCCGGATCAGTTTCCTCACCCTGTGCTAATTCCTCTCCCTCTCCCGTGTTTATACCCTTCAGATATTTGCAGGCTATTATCATGTACCCACTTAGTCAAGCAGCACACATTAAATTCTTTTCATCTTTCCTCATAAATCAATCCCTTAATCCCTCCAAGCCCTTTAATCGTACTAGCTGCTCCTCTCTGAACTCCATCCAGTTTCCCCGAGTCTCTGATAATGTTGTGACATGGGGCTGGATGCAAGGCTCCAGCTGCTGACTCACCGAATGCCTGAAATGTCAAGGAGCTCAATGCACGCACTGGAACGCGCACACACGCAAAAACGCACACACACACACACTGCCTGGGAGGGTGGCGTACACACATGGCTCCACCTGGGAGGGTGGACACCTTGCCTTGCCAGCTACCAGCCCCCAGCGCCCTTTCTACAGACACATCATCAAATGACTGGATATTTGCATAGATGCAGAACACTCTCGAGCATTTATCCATACAGAACATAAAGAGGGGGAGCCTGCAGGAACTGTTATAGCCCCGTAAGATTTTGACTAGCTATTCCCACACACTCCCTAAGAATAGAGGTAATGCCTCTGAGATCAAGGAAGACTTAACTACCCCAGGAAAAGTTCAGATGAGAGCCCTAGACCACAGGCAAATTAAAACCATGATGGGACACCATTACTCACCCACCAGAATAGCTGAGATTAAAAAGGCTGACAACACCAAAGGTTGGTGAGGATACGGAGCAGAGAGAACTTTCACACTTTGCTGGTAGAAGTGAAAAATGGAGCAGTTGCTTGGGGGGAAAGTCTGGCAAATTGTTATAAAACTATACATACACCCACCCTAGGACTCAGAAATTCTACTTCCAGGTATTTGCTCAAGAGCAGTGAAAATAGATGCACACACAAAGGCTTGCATGCAAATGTTCACAGCAGCTTCATAGGGAAAATCTGGAAACTGTACAACAGGAGACTGGGCAGACTATATGTAGATGATGGGAGACTGCCACAGATCATGAGAAGTTACACAAAAATCTCTATACACACACGTATGTGTATTTTTTTAAGAAGAGGGCCCATAACTCTCACTAGATTTTTATACAGGTTCATGGCCCAGGATCAAAGTGCAGCTTGAAGTCCTCTTCACCTGTACTTCCAAAAGTATGCTAGGGCAAGTAACTTCCAGTTTAGAATTCACCTGTGTTTCTGGTTGTCAAGGGCAATTTCATGGTACACACATCCCATGGTATACACAAGGAAGAAAGAGGAGACTGCTTGAAAAAGTCATTTGAGAGCCTGTTGCTCCTGAACTATATTTTCAGCCATGTACAATCAGATGATTATTAAACATAATAAAAATTAGGACATAAACTATTAATCACATTTTTAAAAAATATCTTGATCATAAAATTAATAAATGAAATATTTACTAAGCACTTAGTATAGTGAATTGCATACAAGGGACATTAACTTCTGCAGAAGGCCTACTATGTGCCAGGCACTTTACAATACGTTCTTATTTAATGCCATTCTCCACTGCATTATAGCTCACTAACCCTGTTTTTTTAAATTTGAAAACAAAATATTAGCCACCAAAAGTCACATAGCAAGAAGATTTGAACCCAGGTCTCTAGAGCTCCAAGGTCCACTATCTTCAAAGCTTCTTTAAAGCAAAGACTCCAGATACCACAATCATAGCCCTTGGATCTTTGTTCAAACTTCTGGATTTCAAATATTCTATCCCACAACCCCTAACAGTGCTCAAAATCACCCAGAAGTACAAAAATTCCAGAATGCAAAACTTCTCAGCCCAGTCTACCTACCCTTTGTCTTCGTAAGTGACACAACTCTTCCATCAGATTACACGTCCTAATTCCTGATTTGGAAAACTCCACTGCTGCCAAAGAACAGAGAGAGGATGGGCGGGCACATAAGAAGGGACATGGCAATGTCGTCCGCAGCAGCGTCCTGCCTCCAGGCACCTTTGTGCTCCGTGGAAGGGGCCATCTTCCCTACAGTGTGGAGACCACCACACCTCACCACTTGGGTTTGCAACAGCTGAGATTATAAAGAGCCAGCTACCCTGAGGTATTACCTTCATCTTCTTAGAACCTTTTAGTCTATTCATAAGAGGGTCAATGCATGACACACTGGCCCTGACTTCTGGACTCCAGGGATTGCTAGGAGGTAAAGAGTACCCACCCCGTAAGCTGCAGGATGCAGGATCTCAAGGGGCCCACCCTTTAGGCCTAGGAACCTGTAGGCAAGGGGGGGAGAGGTTTTTCCAGAGGTAAGTGACGATCGCGATCCCATGGATGGCAAAAAGATAGCTCAGAAGCTTCCAAGAACCACTCTGTCAGCTTTTGGGTCACTTTTTCCTCTGTAAGGCAGGTGTTGATGTTTTCACTGTATGAAAATGTTATGAGGAGGAGAAATGAAGAGTTAGCACTCAAAAAAGGGCCTCCTCCATCCCCCACATCTTGATATTGATTAAAACAGGTTAAAACAAATATTAAGGGAAACTTTGAAAGGGGAAAAAAATAATAAAAGGCCATTCTGGAAAATTCATGGAACTTGGGAGAGACATTTTAACAATAGCTTGGAAATGGGAGAGAGGATGAGAAAGGGAGGAAGAAAGAAAGAGACAGAGCATGATTCGCTCATCAATGAACTGGTACCTGGCATGGCAGGGTGGACGGACAGCCTATCCCAACATCCAGTCTCCCCTTCTCCCTCGGGAACAGAAATCCTAAATTTTGACCACCCTCGTAAAAAAATCCACAATTCTCTGCCTCCCTTGCAAGTAGGCAGGACCTTACATCTAGACTGCTACATAGAATTTCTAAAAAAGACTCCTTGAAAGGAAGGAGCAGCCCAGGTGTGGTAGCTCAGCCCTGTAATCCCAGAACCTTGGGAGGAGAGGCAGAAGGATTGCTTGAGACCAGGAGTTTGAGGTCAGCCTGGACAACATAGTAAGACTCTATCTCTACAAAAAAATTAAAAATTAGCTGGGCATGGTGGCACATACCTAGCTACCTGGAGGCTGAAGCAAAAGTCCAATTCCAGCCTGGGCAAGAAAGGAAGACCCTGTCTGTATTTTAAAAGGGGGGAGGAGGGTATCCTTCTTTGACTTTTTTCCTGCTGCAAGCCTGGAATGTGGACTTGATGGCTGGTCTTCCAGCTGCCATTCTGAACCACAAGGCTTCGTCAACGATGCCATACACTAGAGACAGCAGAATGGAAAGCTGGAAGGAACCCAGGTCCCTGGTGATAAAATGAAGCCACTATATCAGTCCTAGACTACCAGCCTCTATACTTCTTTTATATGAAAAAGAAAGAAACATGAATACTGTTTGAGCTGCTGATCACTGGGATCAACTATCCTATGCAACTGAACCTAATTCTAACCAATGGAGAAGTGGACAGGTAGGTGAAGGACAAATATTATGTCTATAACAAGTTATTTTTAGGCTTGGCACACGTAGTTTAGTGAGTAGGGCACCAGCCACATACACCAAGGCTGGCGTGGGTTCGAGCCTAGCCCAGACCAGCTAAACAATGACAACTGCAACAAAAAATAGCCAGGTGTTGTGGTGGGCACCTGTAGTCCCAGATACTTAGGAGGCTGAGGCAAGAGAATCGCTTAAGCCCAAGAATTTGAGGTTGCTGTGAGCTGTGACATCCTTGCACTCTACAGAGGGTGACATAAAAAAAGAAAAAGTTGTTTTTAACAACAGCTAGCAAAACAACTACACCCTAATCACACCTAAGAGAATCACTTAAGCCCAAGAGTTTGAGGTTGCCGGGAGCTGTGACATCATAGTGCTCTACAGAGGGTGACATAAAAAAAAAAAAAAAGAAGAAGTTGTTTTTAACAACAGCTAGCAGAAAACAACCATACCCTAATCACATCTCTGGTCTCCAACTAGCCCCTACTACCCCAATTAGAAAGGGTTGGTTACCCAAAAAAGCACCCACCTCTCTCCATTTGGAAAGACAAGAAGTGAAAGACTACTATTTTCAGGCTACTAAACCAAAGCCATCATTTTAAGCAAATTCACCTGTCCGTGGCATTGTACTTTGTACAAAAAGGTGGAGAGAAATGTGGATTCATCATCAATTAGAACTCAGCAGCCCCACCTCCTAACAAGTACACTCTAAAATGCCTACTTTCCCTTAAGGAAAATTTCGAGCGGGTATTACATACTCCAAACAAGTTATGTTTTGAGCAAGTGAGTGGTATAGAGAAAAATTGCTTGAAATAACTTCCAAGAGCAGCCCTGCTCTCAGGGATGGGGGTGTTGCAGCACACATGTGATTCCAAGGCCAGCAGTTAGAAGTTACCCAACAGCAGAGATGATGAGGCCAAGGTCCCAGATTTCAAGGACATGACTTAACCATCTTAACCATAAGAATGACTATTTTCCATTATATCTCCAGCAGTCCCAGCTTAACCCTTGTGCTGTTCAGAGGGACATCTCCAGGACATGCCAACCCAGCTGTGTGTCACTCCGGGGACTGAGAGGAGACGCTTCAACCCCAAAGGACTGTTGGGGGCTCCCCTGGTTTGCCATTCTGATGTCATGAACCTCTCTCCCCCTCAACACACCCCAACCTCAACCCTCCATGGTTCCCTCTTCACTTCCCAGGCCTCTTCATGGAGATCCAAAAGGTGTAAGACTTGGGAGAGCTCCGGTTTCTCCCCAGCTCAGGAAAACTTGTTCTCCAAGGACATCCAAGTGAGAAGGGAAAACCACCTTCCAGGATCTCGGCAGCTGGGTTTTGGTGATAAAGTTTTAAATTGCTGTCCATTATTAATGTTAAACTTGCAGCAGTCAGCCCTGAGATCTGCAATTATAACAATTCATAAAAACAGCCCCTTTGTTAGTTGCGCTTGAAGAGCTTTTGAAATATAATTGCAACGCCTTACAAAGTAAAATAAAAATTCAGATTTTCTTTTACCGAGGCCATGAACAATACTGCCCTTTTTACAGCAGCGGAAAGCCTCAAGACATCCGTTATATTCCTTCAATGAGCTTTGTTCAATAAATGCTAAGCCTTGAAGCTTTTAAATGTATTAAAGTGATTATGATATCATCACTCCAAAGGCATTTCAATAGAACATTAAGACAGAAACAATTTTCCTCCACACCAACGGCGTAACAGTAACAAAAAGTTGATTAAATGCACATTGTATCAAAAATATTTTCAGTATTTATAGACATATGTAGATAACATTAACTGTAACCCACACTGTGGGGCAGGGAAGAGAAGAGAAAGTAATAAAGGCATTTGGGGGGAACAACAAATTTTAACAATAAATCTTCAAAACCTAAACTATGGCTTGACTGTGACTTTGCTTGTAGATTTATACTCAAAGTCACACTACATAAAAGAGAATAAGAGTCAAAATTAATAAATACTACCGGAGAACAAGTCCTGGTTTTCTCTTCTCGTAAGCCCAAATATATTCCCCGCTCACATATGCCGTACTTCCTTAAATGTTCGATGTGACGACTGGCAGGAAACGCAAATCTGTTTATTGAAAACATCATTTAACCTACTGCAGGCAGGCAGCGACTCCACCAGGGGCAGATGCCTAAAGCGTCAAACCTGAAGGTGTAGAGAGGTTAGGGAGGAGGCCAAGAGGTGGGGTCAGAGCAAAACCGTTAGATGTAAGATTCTCTTTGTTGCAGGATCCTTATGGAATGCTCTTAGCACAGATAAGGGGATTATGAATTCACATGTGAATTTATCCCCTATTAAACTTTCAGCAGAAGGGTCAGTTGGCTGGAATGGTCACATGCAAAGGGAGAAAATACTTGTAGGCTCTCCTGAGAGACGGGACTTCTCAGTCCTTTCTTTGAGTGTGTACAGCCTAACATCTACATCTGCTGGTTCTGCTCAGCTCTAGCTCAAGGTCATGTGCCCAAGACATTTAAAACGCGATAGTAACCTTTTTCATGGATCACAATAAGGTGCTGGTGGTTATTTTTTGTAGTAGCCATCAACCCTTGTTATATTTGGTGCAAATATTTCTCAATTGTTTCTGCCTCGCGTTTGTACAGGGAGTTTTAAGAAGGTGCAGGAGTTTTACATCTTGAAATTAAGAAGAAGAAACATATTCTAAGGGACAGAGGGGAGATGGCAGAAAAGGCAGCACAACCAGTCAAGACCAAATCCCTGACCAAGTACCATGCAGCTCACCTTCCCCCCTGGCCAAGGAGAGAGCGTCTGTTTCTCAGTGGGAAACACTCTATAAACAATACCAACTACACAAAGAAACCACTGACGGGACCTTTTATTACCCAACTCGGGGCCCTTGTGATTTTCTTTATGGGAGAGCATCCTTGTCCATCACTCCAAGCCCTGCTCCCTGGCTCTGGCAGCTCCTTAAACCGGCCCAGAGAAAAGAATACATAACAAAGGGCCAAGAAAAATGGAAAATAAAGACCCTACAGTGGGTGACAAGTTCCCCCACTCCAGCACCTAGCCACTGCCGAGGGCTAGAATTGATTTTCTATACGCCATCAGAAAGGATTACCTCTCCCCCACAATACTGCCCAGGGGGATGGAGTGGAAATCATAATTAATTCAGGCAAATTCAATTCTGAGAGTCCGAGTGACAAATACTTTCCTTATAATATAAAGCACGGTTTCAAAACATCTTAAAACAGTTGGTGGGAGCTATAGCAACACACTCAATGCAATAATGACATGAAGCTACACAATAAAATGCCTGGCACCAAATAATAATTCTTCCAAGTTAGGAAAGAATATTCTTTTTAAAAATAAATTCAAAGTTCAAAGAAAATGCATTTCTATTAATAATGTTCCCTCTCTCCTTCCCTCCTGGTGATAGGGAGTAGGTAGGACTAGAGATCTATTTAATTCCTTAACTGTTTTGGTCCATTAGGCCAACAAAAATATTCTCTATGTTAGAGGAAAAAGAATCTTGTACTCCGATGCAAGGAATCAAATAGGCCAGGATGCTACTATACCCCACAGGAACCTAAAAATACCACGACAGTCAACTCTACATTAGCTACACCAGAAAAGAAGAATTAGCGATACCCATACTTCAAAACAGACAACTAGAGCACAATTTAGTTTTGGCTTCAGAGTCTATTCCATTGACAGGTAGGGTCCTATCAAGGGGAGGGAATTGGTTCAGGAGGCTGATGTCCCGAACTCCAATTCCAATCCCCCCACCAATCCATCAGAGGCCTTGGGCCAACTACTACTTCTGTAGAGGGCCTGAGTCTCCTCTCTAAAATGAAATGATTGATGTTCATCCTTCCACGTGCTCGTTCAGTTATTACATTCTATAACCATGTGATTATTATAATCTTCCCAATGATAGTCTGCTTAGAATTACATTAAATGAGTTTCTATCCCTGACCCCAATGGGTAGGCAAAGGTGGTAACATACTAGGTAAAAAAGAAGACAGAATTCTAGAATTCCCAGTCAGTGAGTTATTCTCCCAAGTAGAAGAAAATCAGAAGCTGACTGTGTGTGTGGACGTCATATGTGCACACACATCTTGGCTAAAATACTTCTTGTTTCATCATCACAGTCTAATATTTATTAAGTGCCCATTAGGGAGTACCTCTGTGTAGCTAATAATACGCATATGTGATGAGAAGGTTGACATATGTGCAGTCTTTGAAATCAGACCCCTGACTCACACTTCAGCTCACTGGGCAAGTTCTATAACATCTCTGAGCCTCTGCTTTTTTTCATCTAGAAAGTGGGAAAAAAATAATAAATAGGATTATTCTCAGTCACAAATGAGATAATCCATATAAAGCAACCACAGTAATTGCTTTAATTACTATTACTTACTAATACCACCAGCATTACTACCTCTATTAATATCCCATTGGGTTGTTGTAAAAGTTAAATAAGAACATATATGAACTATTTATCACCAGTACCTGGCACAGAGAAAAAGCTAATAAATGTTGCCAATTACTCTTACCACTTATTACATTTATCTATGGAGTTCTATTATATTACCATCAACAGACAAGTTTGTAGCATTTCTCTTTAGTCCAATACTCCTTGTTTTCCCCACAAGGGCCATTTTCGGCAGAAGGGCTCTAGCACTCAAGCCCCCTCTAACACACACCAAACCCTAACCCTTATTGGTGATAACAAGGCTAGGTGAGATCAGCCCAGGAGTGTAGACTAGGAGACTGAGCTTCCTCCTCTGAAATGTAACAGTGAGAGGCAGTGAGCTCAAGCCCCTTAAACTCTGACATGACACTCGTACAACCACACCGAGCAGTCATTAAAAAGTGTGTGCTGCACAGACAGCCTAGCTTCCTTTCACACAAGTCTTAATGCATTGAGAACCCCAAATAAACAGCCTAGAATTCAAAGGAGTAACTCACAAACAGCTACAAGAGCAACTTGGGGAGGGGGGGCTTATTAGCAAAATCTGGTCTTGGCCCAATTTTGTTCTTCATACGAAAAATAATAAGATGGACGTTTCTGGGTATCAAGTCACAGAGACCATTTCAAGAGTTTCTCAACTACCCCTTTATTTTTTTCTTGGAAAAATTTAGCAACATTCCATTTTATTTCAGTCCTTTTATGGGTGAAATTCTTCTATCTTTTCCCCACCCCACCCCACTCCTGAAAGTCCAACAGGATGACAGCTGCAAAGTGAAAAGTCCTAAATCTCTCACCCCGTGGTTGAGGTAGTTCAGCAAGCAGGGCCCTCTCGGTTTCTTGAGAGCCACATTAAATAACGAGTAAGCATTCCACGTCTCTGTGGCTGTGACCTATGTAATTTATCTTTCTGGGAAAGATGCACAGATCTTAGAGGGACTCATGTGAGGACTGAGATCACTCGTAACAATGATCACAGTTAGCCAATTTCAGCTGGTTCCTCTAAGTGGAAAGAAAACTGTGTACTGAGGGTGAAAGGGCTCCAGGCTTATCCGTGAAGGGGATCATAAGCAACCACGCTTCCAGGACTCAAGGAGGTTGGCATTTCCCCACCTCCACTGGGCACCCCACCTTTCTACACGCACCCTCATCCACAGTCCTATGGCCCATCTACATTTTCCTTTGGCTTCAAGAAGGAAGTTGCTACTGACTCTAGACAGCATATTCCAGCATATTCCATGTCCGAAGGGACAGTGTGAGGGTACTCACCACCTCACCCCTGCCACTTGCTTACTGAATACCTGGCAAGCAAGTCCCAAAATCCAAAGGGCAGGAGAGAGGAAATGAAGGAGAAAATAACAATGCCAACTTTTTATCCCCATTATTTAGTTTCTTTATTAGAGTTTTCCTAACTCCTCTGCTCAAAGGGAAAGGTAAGCTATAGAAAACTAAGTGGCTTTGTCATCAAAAGCCTTCACCACACTGGCACACAAACACCTGTCAGTGCAAAAGATACCTCTTTATCAAGTCTTCATACCTACCTGGAGCCAAGCACACTATGAGCTTTCAGACTATTTTCTTCCAATGTTTTGAAGTCCCTTTCAGTTCACATGAAGGCTAACGATTTCAAAAAGGTGGGAAAAGGAAAGGAAAAGTTCTTTTTCATTTTTTCTTAAGAAAAAGGAAAAGATACCGAGCCGTGATTATGAAGTCCTAAAAGCCTTTTAGCTGACAGCATCGGCTCTGTTGAATAGCCTCTAAGAACCTCCACGGAGACACACAATTCAGCAATAAAATAGAGGCAGAGCATACACAGTTTCGTATCCCCAGCCTCCCAAATTCAGGCATCCCCATTTTATACCATAAGTCAGGGTTTCTCTTTCAATAGCCCTTTGGAATGCTCAAGGTCCAGAGTGGCATCAGACCAAGGGATACATGAGCTGACCCACCACGTGCTGCCAACAGAGAAGTTAGTTTGTACTAAAGTCAGCACAATTCTTCAGTTCAAACCAGAATTTCAAAAACATCAGAAGGTGGCTTGACCCCTCAGAGAGCCCCATGCCCCAACTCTACCAATCCACTCGGGATGCTCCGTCCCCGGTGCCTACACTGAGCAATCACTGCCCAGCTAACAGTCTGCTTTCCCAAGAGCGTGCCCCACCCAGCAGGGCTTAGACCATTCACAGACACTTGTGGCCACAGCTGCATAAGCCTACCCGTTGTAACTTCCTGCCCTCCTGCCCTGAACACGGGGTTCCAGCTATAAGAAAACGGGTGTGAGTTTTAGGAAGAAGAAACCACAACCGAGATCATATTAAATAACCTCACACAACTCCCACATATCCCAAACGTGAAGCCATGATTTCAACAGCACATGTAGCATTTGGCTTGGGTGTGTGAAATACCAGGTTTTGAGTGATGGAGCACTCACCCCTATTTCAGACATACCTTTTCTCTGAAACTATTATACTCAGAGAGCTTCAAGCTCTGGCTCCAGACTCATCCATCTAGCAACAGAAAGCACCTCTCAAGCTCCTTTCTGACATGAGCCCATCATTCACCATTTGCTGGTACGCACGGTTTTTGCTGACAAAGCTCCATTACTAGAAAAAGCTCAGTAAGTAAAGCTGATTTGAAATAACTATATATTATATGGAGGCTGGATGAAGAAAACTGATTTGAAGTCTAGAAAATCATCATATAAAGAGGCTCAAGAAAGAACTGCTTAATTATTTAAATACCTTCACTTCCTACAGAAAGACCACACATCATTTGATTTATCATCGGTGTTAAATATTTGGTAATTTACTGGGGTCATCTGACAAAACAACTCCATATAGCAAGTACATATCAGACACTGTAATTCTTCAGTTGAAATGCCTCCATCTCCCTGATTAATGTTCAAATACTGAGCTAATGCTATCAAATTGAGGTGCGTGCCAATTTCAGCTCTCCAATAGAAAGAGCAAAGCTGAGAGTACACCAGCCTGAAGAGCAAATTATCATGTGCTATCTTCCATTGCTGCAAGGTAGTGTGGTGACAGGGCTAGGCTGGCCCCAGTAAAGACGCTTATGCAGAAATACTTGAATGGACTCTCACTCCCTGGTTCAAATGCTACAGCTGACAGAGAGAGCAAGGACTTGGGGGGAGGGTGTATACATTCTCCCCGAGTGCCAAACTCCCCTAGGCCCAACTTTGCTCATGTTCTCCCACCCCCAGACCAGAGCACCCCATAAGACTCTCCACCTCCTAACTCCTACTGGTTCTTCAAGATGCCCCCTGCTATATAGCCTTCCTTCCCTATCCAACCTCAAAATGCTCTCTCCATTCTGCTAATTCCTACATACTTCTAGCATTTTGTGGAAGATTAAACTATCTCCTTAATAAATGTAAGGTAAAATCTATATCTTCAATATAGTGCCTGGTGTTGTTAGTATAATAATGAATAATAGTGACTCTTTAAGCTTCTGGCCATTTTAAGTCAAATGGATCAAAAACAAGGAATACAAGAACCCTAATATCAATTCATCAGAAGATCTGATAGATGTTGAATTTGATAGCTTGAAAACAGAGATGCAGCTTTTAAAGTCACTATCTACAAAACTCTACCACATAGTGGTCATTTTTAAAAGAATTAAAATTCCAAGAAGTAGAAACAGCACAGATCACATTCTCTAATCACAGGGCAAAACAAATTTAAAACCTTCTTTTCAACAACTTTTATGCCAAGACAAAATTAAAATCAAAATGCAAACATTTTTTATTAGAACCTATGGGACCCAATTCCAGCAGTGCTTAGAGGAAAATGTACAGCTGTAAACATGCACAGTTTTATTAAGGATTAATAAAATCCTTAAATTAGGTATGCAGCTCAAAATTTTAAAAAAGAATAGAATAACCACTTCCTCTGCACGCCGCTCTGAAGGGTGTGCAGCTTCTACTGCGGCTGTGCAAGCTCAGGGAGCTGGGCTGCGTTCTAGGGCTCTGCCCACCAGCCTGAGTCCCTCGGGGCGTCTGTAGCGCTTAAGCTTTCCGAGTAGAAACAGAGCAAGATGGCGGCCAAGTAACAGGTTCCTTGCATCTGGGCACCATGAGTCTGGGGAGATAGGACTCCAGGCATCTTTGGCTGGTGGGATCTGCCTACAATCATCCCTGTGAGGATACAGGGAGTCAGCAAGAGGCTTCTGAACCCCAAGAGGAGGACAAACACAATGGAAAACCGGCAAGTGGTAGCGTGTGTTCAATCGGTCTAAACCCACCGGCAACTGCACAGGAACTTAAAGAGCAAGAGGAAGTGAAAGGTAAATTAGGGCAAGGAAACAGATGAAAGAAATCACTCATGAGAAAGAATCAGCAGAAAACTCCAGGCAACATGAAGAACCAGTCCAGAACAACCCCACCAAGGGACCATGAGGTAGCTACTGCAGAGGATTCCACCTATAAAGAAATGTTAGGAATGTCAGAAAGGGAATTTAGAATACACATGATGAAAACAATGAAAGAAATGATGGAAACAATGAAGGAAACTGCTAATAAAGTGGAA
>CAUYPK010120911.1:0-33776 GCA_963574355.1 Loris lydekkerianus
CATGGAATACTATGCAGCCTTAAAGAAAGATGGAGACTTTATCTCTTTCATGTTTACATGGATGGAGCTGGAACATATTCTTCTTAGCAAAGTATCTCAGGTATGGAAGAAAAAGTATCCAATGTCCTCAGCCCTACTATGAAGCTAAACTATACTTTTCACATGAAGGCTATAACCCAACTATAGCACAAGACTATGGGGAAAGGGCCAAGGAAGGGGAAGAGAGGGGGGAGGTTAGGATGGATGGAGGGTAATGGGTGGAGCCACACCTACGGTGCATCTTAGAATGGGTACAGGTGAAACTTACTAAAGGCAGAATACAAATGTCTACATACAATAACTAAGAAAATGCCAGGAAGGCTACGTTGAATAGTTTGATGAGAATATTTCATATTGTATATGAAAGCAGCACATTGTACCCCTTGATTGCACTAATGTACACAGCTATGGGTTAACAATTTAAAAAAATTGTGATACTGAGCATTTATAAGGTAAAATGTAATAGAATTAGTGCTCTGGGAACACGTTTCAAGAACTCTGCCTTAAACTAGAATCATTAATAATGTCCAGGCTCCATCCTATGGCACAGAATGTGCTTTAGATTGCTTCGTCACCTTTTGGCTAAGATCAAGTGTAGAAGGCACTTTAGAACCACATCTCAGCCTGAAATCTTGTTTGCTTCCCTCAAACCACCCAAGTTAAGGAACCACCAGCTATCTACAGTTCCCCAAACACAACAAATGCATCAAGCCAGAATCCCTTCCTTCCCTCTGCCTGGGGAGAGTCAAGCCTTATCCCTCTGAGCCGGTGTAAACATGGCCTCTCTCTGATTTCCCACAATATTCCCTACATTCTGTTTACGCCACTCAGGTTCTGGGAGCCGCTGATGTGGACCTTTAGTGGAACTCGTTAATTTCGTCTTTCTTGAGAGCCACTTGCTACCCCATGCCAAGCTCTTTGTAAGGGTCTCCTCATTTATGCCCCCCAACACACTGAGAGGTATATGGTTTGGAAGAGTTGCAGGACTAGTCCAAAGTTGCAGGATTAGCCTGACCGCAGTCAGGATGCTACTGGCCAGCTCTGGACGCCCACCCTCTGCTTGGAAGCCTTGGCATTGAGTCACCAGATCCTCATACAGCTGTCAGTTAAGCACATCTTCACACCTCTCCCAAGAAGTTGGCAGGTAGCTGTTTAATAGATTGTTGCCCAAATAAAGGAATACAAGAGTGAATCATAAAAACTAAATTACTTTTAACTGCTCATTACTAAATAACTTCTAGTCCCATCTTAGTCACTTATCAGACTATCGGATATAGCTCCTGTTATCCATACTTTTCAGGGTCACTAAGAAAACACTCCTAACGGAGGGCCTGAAGCCCAGGACACTCAGCAAATTCATGTCTCCTTTCCATCTTTCCTCCCTGAGCTGGGAGGATGGAGGTTGCATGTGCAAGGTTTGGGAGGGTCACATTGATTTCAGAATTGAGAGGACATTAAAAACATTTTTTTTTTTTTTTAAATCTCTATGAGTGACCTTTTTTTTCTTTTTTTTTTTTTTATTGTTAAATCATAGCTGTGTACATTAGTGTAATCGCCTGTACCCATTCTAAGATGCACCATAGATGTGGGATTAGCACTGGGCTCATACACATTATTAAAAAAATCAAGGAAAATACGTAGTTCAATCCCACTCACTAAAATGTCCACCATGAGGGATCTTAAATGTTTAACTTTAGAGTTAACAAGCTGTGTATTCTACATCACATAAAAATCTCTCATTTTGTAGGTCAAATAATGCAAAGGATCTTGTCAAGATGACCTCACCAGGTGGTGGTGGAGCTGAAGACCAACCTCGGGTATCTTGAGTGGACTCTAGTCGCTTTCCTCTCCTTCCTTCTGGTTGTGCGACCACCATCTCCAGAGGTGGGTAACTAACATGTCAGAGTCGAGTTTCTGTTTCCCTTTTTACCTGTCCCCTCACCCTACTCAGTCAGTTCAATGACTGACCAGGTAAATAAATGAAAGAGACCACAGGTGAGCATCCATGAAAAGCATCCTCCTTCGTTCTCTGAGATGCTTTCCTGCTCAAGGAGGTGACATGAACTTCTAATCCTGTTTGCTCTTTAGAGTCTTAATTGGGGTAAGACAAGGGGATTCCAAAGGAGAAATTCTACCCAGGAGTAAGTGCTTAAGTTGCCTTCAAAATCTTTCCCTATATTTCTGACAGTATGAATGCACAGAGAAACTGAAGACTGGCATTAGAGAGGGAACTTTAAATATGAATAATCTCGATAGATAGATAGATAGATACATAGATAGATACATAGATGTATATATATATATATATGTCTCTCATTGGGAAAAGAAGTCATTTTCTCTTTCTGTTAAAATGGAGCAACCCAGTACCATAAGGTGGGGATCACGGGACCTGGAATTTAGCCTCACCTTGGCAAATTGTATGATTGGGCAGAAGACCCTTTGATTGTAAAATAAGAATAATGCTACTTGTGCTATTTTTCTCACAAAGATATTGTTAAAATAAAAAACAACAGAACATTTATAAGTTATTAAGAATGTATAAAAGCCTCCAAGAAAGTGAGATTGCTATTTATTTTCATTACCATAACTTAAGAAATTGGAAGAAGAAAGACGCATGCTTTGCATATTGATATGTAAACTCTGAGGGTTAAAGTTTTCCAATTATGAAGCAGTTTTTACTCATGATGCTCCAGGAGCAATTATTTACTTGTTTGCACAATGAATCAAATTACAGAAGAGCTGGTGTGGACTGATTGTCGCTCATCTGGATTTGTTTGCACAATTACATATTAGTACTTTCCATTCAGGAAACAATGGTTAAAAGTTTTCAACTGTGTTCCTTTGTGTTAATCAATCCATAAAAGTAGTCATAGTTCTGCCTTATTGTATCCAAAAGGAAAATGCCTTCCCTCAACCACCAAAGTTCTGCTTTGAAAAGCAAGCATTTTCTCCCTAGTTCTAACTTATCCAACTGATTATGACCTACAGAGCTGATTTCCTAAAGTAACAGCATTGTTGAGAGATAATTCATCTATCTTACACTTGACCCACTTAAACTGTAAAAGCCAATAGTTAGTGTATCTAGAAGTGCAGCCATCAACAAATCTAATTTCAGAACATCTCTGTCGCCCCACAAAGAAACCTCTCACCCATTAGCGGTCTGCCTCCATTGCCCTCCAACCCTGAAACCTATTCTCTTTCTCCATGGATTTGCATGGTTTTTACCGGACCTTTTATATAAATGGAATCATACAATATACGGTCTTTGGCAATTGGCTGGTTTTCAAGGTTCATCCATGTTGCTGCATGGGTCACCACACGATTCCTTTTGATGACTGAGTAATGCGCCACTGTGCTGACGCTCCACACTGGCTGGGTGACACACCCCTGTGCAGACGCTCCACGCCGGCTGGGTGACACACCCTTGTGCTGCCGCTCCACGCTGGCTGGGTGACACGCCCCTGTCCTGACGCTCCACGCCCACTGGGTGACACACCCCTGTGTTGACGTTCCGTGCCCGCTGGGTGACACACCCCTGTGCTGCTGCTCCACGCTGGCTGGGTGACACACCCCTGTGCTGACGCTCCACGCCGGCTGGGGGACACACCCCTGTGCTGACGCTCCACGCCCGCTGGGTGACGCGCCCCTGTGCTGACGTTCCACGCCCGCTGGGTGACACGCCCCTGTGCTGCCGCTCCACACTTTCTCTGTTCCTCAGTTGATGGGTGTTTGTGTTGTTTCTACTTTTTAGCTATTACAGACACTGTTGTGATGAATACTCATGAGCAAGTTTTTGTGTGCACATTTCATTTCCTTTGGGCATATACCTAAAAGTGGAATTGTTGAGTCATAATGTCACTCTATTTTGAACCTTTTCAGGAACTGGCAAACTTTTGCAAGCTTTACATTCCACCAGCATTGTGTACAGGTCAGGACTGAGTTTTGAAAATTGACCTCCAAGCCCCTCTCTCAAGTGTTCACATCTCACTGGGGTGTGACCTTGGGCACTTACCTGTCAGTTACAGCAGAAACACTACACCTGGGGCAGACGGGCACCTGCCCCCGAGGGGTCGTGAGCGGATGGGATGAGCGAGCTGATACCCACAGGGTATGTCTGCTAGGGGCTGGCTAGGAAAACAAGGAAGGTGATCAAAACACAGTCTTCAAGGCAGTCTTCTTTATACATTTGCAAAACTGGGCAGGTCCAAATGAGGAAAACTAGGAGGTGAGGCCAGACAGGGTGCAGACAGGAACGGGCTCCCGAGCAGGACAAACAGCCACTTCTCTTCCTTGCTGCAGCCTCACCCAGGCAAAGGGTGGGGCTCTTCGCAGGCCTCTCACCAGAAGTCAGAGGCGGAGGACTGAGAAGACAGGCCTGCCCGCAGGGCAAAGGAAGGAACTTGAAATAACCGCTCGCTTGTCTGTCTGGACGTGGGTCCCTATATTGTCCTTAGACACGCAAGGACCAGCTCAAGCCTGTGCGCGTCGCAAGTTCCATGAAAGAACAACACTGGAGGGAAGATGACCAGAAAGATTTCACTTCTGTTCCTCCTGTCCTGGAAAGACCCCCTGCTGGGGCCACCCAACTACGAAAGCAAAACCAAGCAATAGCAAAACGAACCAAACTGCGGCAACCTGGACGGGTGGACTGCAGCTCTAGGTTACCGCCAGTGGAGAGTGGAACGCCATCCTGTGGCTCTGCCCGGCTGTTCCCCAGGCTTTGTCAACAAAGTACAATCAAGCTCCCTTCTTGCAGCCCCGGAAGTCTGTCGCTCTTAAGCCACCATGAAGAGAAACCTGGCGAGTTATTGAGACTATTCGGAAATACTGGAATAGGCCGTGGACAGGAATAGTGGCCGGCGGAGGCGGAGCCTGGAGAAAATAAAAAGGCCATCCGTGGAAAATTAGACCAAGGCTGCGGCTTTGTCAGGGAATCTATTTTGAAAAGTAACGTAGTTATTTGTAATTTTAATGCAGCTAATGCTCATGGCAAACCTGCCCCCCAAAGTGTGTGTGTGTGTGTGTGTGTGTAAACCTGCCCCCCAAAGTGTGTGTGTGTGTGTATGGGCAAATAACCAAAATCCTTCTTAGAAGAGAAGGCTGAGGTCCATTTTATGACACCCTTTAACTGGCAGAAATTTCAAAACGAACACCACCTGCAGGGCCGTCGCTCCTACGGGTGCCGGGATCCCCACGCCTGCCGCTCCCCACAGCGCCCGCGTCCCTGCCGCGCGCTGCGCTCCCGCACACCTGCGCCCGCAGTCCAGGTGCGCCATCAGCTCAGAGGGGCTCCGGCAGGGCGGCGGGGGCAGACAGCCGCGGACGCGGGCCTGAGCTCATCCCGGGCGCCCGGCGCCAAGAACGCGCAGCCGGCGGCCTCCGGTGAGCCAGCCCTCACCCTCCGCATCCAGGCAGCAGGCGGGCGGGCAGGCGCATCTTTCCCGGGCTCCGGCCTCGATCACATGGATGCCTGGGCCGCCCTTCCCTGCCTGTGAGCCCGGCGAGCAGGGCGAGTGAGCGCGGAGGCGAGGGGGGACCCCTCCCCTGCCTCTGGCCGCTGGGGCGCTCTGCAGTCTTAAAGCAGCAGCAGAGAAGCCTCAGCGCCAGGCACCTGGGGCCCGCGTGCAGGCACCGGATTCAATCCTGAAAAATTAGTAAAGTCACTGCAGAAGACTTCTTCTGCACTGCAAACTGGTTTTGCACCATTGGTTGCATCTATTCTCCAAAAGGCTGAAGTCGTATTCTGTTGCACGCATGAGCACGCATGAGCACGCTAACTTTAAGACAGGTGATGAAAACAGGTTGCCCTGAACACTTTTTCCTTTTCAGCGAGTAAGGGCGCACAGCCGACAGCTGTATAATGTAGCTTTCGAAAGATAAGGCTGGTCGTTTTCCAGAGGAAACAGATTTGAAAAAAGGTGACCTCTTCCGGTGTAAGCAAGTGCTGATGGGCAGAACTCACCCCTCCCCCTGCAGGCCGGCATCCCTGGCTGTTGCTGTGTACAGTTGAATACTGGCCTGACCACATGTGCCTTAATTAATCCCTTTTAGGGCACAATCCCCAAATTCTTTAGTCTCTGAAGACCTAAAGATATAAAATATATTGTAGAAATTAAGGAATTCCCAGTTAACCTCATGGAAGAACCGCACGCACATCAGCCCCTCTCAGCACTTTCATTCAAATGACAGTAAAATAATTAAAAATACAAAGGGACCAAGGAAAGGGAGGGGAGGTGACCACAGCCAAAAACTTCCAAGAGAATCTGAAAACCAAACCGTGGAAGGGGCACTTGCCTACTAATTGACTTGGGGGCAAGGGAAACTGAAATCTTTGCCAGGGAAGGAAAAAAAAACAATTAGAGGTGTGGTTATTGGGCTAGACCACCCCAGAATGGCCCAAGATCTGGAACATCAGGGGCTCTCACTATCTCAGGCATTCCTTCCCCAGTAGCCAGATGGGGGTGTCTTCCAGATCCTGGCAGGAGACTCGAACAAAGCTCTAGTGAACATCTGGACTCAGGCTCCAGGAACCCTACAGATGGGGTGGCTTGTCACTCTAGAAAAAAAGGAGGGGGGAAGGAATTAAGTAAAAATATATGAATTGAGAGATCTGTAGTTCTGTGTGAATATGTGGACTAATTAATAATCGTTATATTGAAGACAAGGCAAATGAAAGAAATGAAGCACCTATTAACTTCAGGAAGGAGAAAATTTGGATGCAAAAGGAAATGTAATCATAGGGCTCTATGGGCTCAAATACGAGTAATATTTGCACAGTGATCGTGTAAATACTGAAATTAAATTAACCACAAGTTATTTCGGAGGAGCAGGAAGAGGAGGTGTCTCCTTACGAAGTGGAGGGAGGAGGAATGAGAGAACTAAAACTCCCCTATCCAGAGTAGAAAGTCAATAGATAATTTTTCAACTGAACAAAATGAATAAATTATGATATAAACAAATTATTATGGAAGTAATTGCCAAAAAGAGGCTTTACAAATAGGAAATGCCTGTTTCTGTGGAGTGCAAATTTTGGGTGGGAGGGGCAGAGTAATTTTTGTTTGTTTGTTTAATTTTACTCTGGAATGCTGGAGTGAAAGGGTATTTAAAAAATGTAAAAGAAGCAAATGTCATAAATGTAGCGTGACATTCTTGGGAGGCTAATGAATGGGGAGTGGGGGGGCGTCCTAGAGTTTTGGGCACCACCTAGTGGCAGAAGTCTGCCCTGCGTTCCTTTGGGTGGGCGTGGCGTCTGCCTGGGAGGTCCCGGAAAGGGCGGGCAATTCCTGAATGCCTCACTGGGCTCTGGTTGGATGGAACTTGATCTGAAGGAAATGAATTGGGAGAATACCAGCAAAAAGGGGACTCATACTTTGTCATTTACCTTTTGAAACTGGGTCTCCTGCCATTTCCTCTTCTGGTCTCTGTCTTTCTCTCCAAGTCTTTCCTCTCCCTTGGGTGGAGAATCAGAGCTGACCACCAATTGTGTTATATTGGGATTTTATAGAATCACTTTTTATTGCTACCACATTATAGGAGGATTATTATTTTTCAACTATTCATAGAATTACCTTTAAAAAATAATAGGGTAAGGGACAAGACTCTCATAAGCTAGAAACAATGTTTAAACATCTGAGGAAAAGGCATCACCAACCAATACACAGTCCGACTACTAATCTCACAGTGCAAAGGTACAGTGAAAACAAGTCAGACTGCTAAAGGGTCCCCTTCCATAGATTCTCTCCTAATTCCCCTTTGTACTTTCTAGGAAGTTGATGATACATTTCTTTAGAAGTCCAAGGAAAACTGTATGACTTTTTGTGATGAATTTAGTGCCTGACCCATCTTTCCTTACAGCGGGTTTGGTGGTGGTGGAACAGCTGTGCTGTCCTTTTATGTCTTCCTAGCTTGCTATTGCTGCAATTCACATTCATTTATTCAGTGAAATTCTAGAACTGGCATCATTGTCCATAAATGCCCTTGAGAGCCTTAGGACAGTATTAGAGTCACATCTCGTCCTTCTCTTATCCTGGAGGGTCTCATTCCACATGCACTTTACTCTGGGACCCTCTTGTCTTGGATTATAAGGGTTTGAACAGACTTAAAAGTCCTTCCTTGTCCTCTTGGGCTGCAGACCCCAATGTGGGCTTGAAAAGGTCGTGCCACAGTTGGAAAAGGATGGCTTGCCACATCCAGGCCATAGACTCCCACCTGCTGGAGGCCTCCCTGGAAGCAGCCGCTGGCCCCTGTTTTCGTAGTGGCCAGGTGACCTCCTGGACCTCTCTGCCATCCAGGCTCTTTCTCATGTTGCATCTAAAATTCATCACATAACAAAATGAAATATTTAACCAAGCCTAGCATTTTATAATGTTACTGAATTTAACTTTTTCTTCTTAGTCCAGTCAAATCATTTTGTATGGAAAGACACATTAACAACATTGTTTTTTGTTTCATTGTTGGTAAAAATTAGTATGTTTGAACTCAGGCTTTTTTTCTTTTAGTTAATCTGTATGACTTCTACCTCTTTTCAAGATCTTTATTCAATGTGTGAAATACTTTATACATCACAATTTTTTTTTTCTTAAAGGCACATAGTTCAGAGCTGAGAAAAACCCAGGGAACTTCCTGTTCAGTGTGGTCATTAGAGGGCCAGGAGGTCCAGGGCTTGCTGAAATCCTGGTACTGTTGGCTCAAAGCCTGGCCACAGCCCACTGCTTCTAGCTCTGCATCCTGGTCTCACTAGCCACCCCGTGGTAGCACTTTTTCCAAGAAATCTGTCATCTTCTGTGCCTCGTACTGCATGCCAGGAGCCCAGGCAAGGCATCAGGAGAGCTGAGTTTGAATCAAATTCTACTACCCATTACTTATGAGATTCAGGCACATTACCTAGCATCTTAGTACCTTAGTTTCCTCCTCTACAGAATAGTGACAATAGCAACGCCCACTTCACAGAGGTGCCATTAATAATAAATGAGATTTAGATAAAGCACACTGAACAGTGCTTGGCTCAATGAATGTCAGCTATCCTTGTTATTATTGTTGTCACCCAACATTGCCACTGTGGCCCCAGAAGGCTATTTTCTATGTACAACCAACTAATGAAAGGTTCATATTCTTTTATTTACTGCTACCCACATCTGGACCAATGAGCAACATGTATAGGTCAAGAACTGTGGAGGGGCTGCCACTTCACCCTGCTCAGAAGCTGGCATGTTCACCTGTTGCTGTGTCCTGGACACTGGCTGAAGTTCACAGACTTAGCAAACTCAGGGTGGAGGGTGCATTAGGGGTCTAGGGGGGATTCTGAGTATCTCCTCTGAGCCATTTCTCTCTTGGGATTTACTTCTATGCCTCATGAAACACTCAACCATGATTTACTGAAGGGCAAGGTCATGAGGGAATCCAGCAGGGTGGGGCTATGATACCTTGACACATTCTGAGAGTTTGCTTAAATGAGACAACAAATGAGAAAAGACTTAGCATGATGCCGGCACTTTACTGATGCAGAATTTTTTAAAAATTAGATAGATAGATAGATAGATAGATAGATAGATAGATAGATAGATAGATAGATAGATTTACATATATATGTGTGTGTGTGTGTGTATACACATACACATCCAGCAGATCTATGGTGGGCCCCAAGCTAGTAAACCACTAGCTTACAAAGCTCACAAAATATCCTGGCTAGTAGTGATTGCCAGACCTTTATTTGTTGTGATCTCCTTTCTTCAATTCCAAGCTTCAGCGTGCCAGCTGTAATGGATTCTGACTTGGGCCACCATCCTGAGTAGAATTAAGTCTGGAACAACAATCCTTCTATTTCTATCATTTTCACAATTTCTCTTTCCCCCAACTGATCATTAATCTACAAAGGATTATTGATCCCCTGGTTTTGTCACTTCAGTCTGCGCTGTCCTCTCTCTTGGAAAGCAATGAAATAGCACCTTTAATGCCCGTCTGCATAAATCAATGTCATATTCAAGCATTAATACCATTAATGGTACCACAGACTTGGATTCTTTACCAAATATCACAATTAGTGGCTGCTTCACTAGAATATTAATGATTCATTAACAATACACAAATTTCTCATTAAGTGCTGATACAATCTCTCCATGAGAATTTATTACAATATTGTAGCCACATGCTCAACATCTAGACAGAACAAGCCTACTAAGGAGAGATCAAGTCCAGCCGTGATTTCAGGTGTCTCCATCACACTTAGCTGTAGTCACCTGATGGAATGAGCTTATCTGGTTTTTATATATATATATATTGAGCTTTATGACCTTAAATCAGGTAAGTCCATGAACTCTCTAAGCCTCCATATTGTCATTTGGAAAATGAGGATAACAATTCCATTCGTAGTATTCTGAGAAAATCAGAGACGATGATGTCTGTGTGTCCAGCTTATGGAAAGGATTACTCAGGAAATAGTTTTACCCGCATGACCATTCAACCTCCTTTCAATTCTCTATTCCACACAGTTGGACGCTGTCCTGGGGAAGCTAGCTTTGCCAGTCAACTTCAGGGATTTGTAAAGTCTAGTATTTAAGTAAAGTCTAGTATTTTCAGATACTAAAAAGCCTATCACTCTAATTCCCAAATTTCAATATTGTGTGGATTTTCCTGCAGTTGAGCCGTGCTTTAGGCTGGAAATCTGCGAGACTGAAGGCAGTGTGTTTCCTCATGCCTCTTCCTCAAGCTGTCCCCTTGCTGTGTCTCCTTGCTGCCTGAAGGATGGGGTGGGAAGGAAGTGAGAGCCCAAGATGCAACGATCTCTCCCTGATCGGCGGTGCTGTCCTTCCCACAGCAGGCTCAAATCCCGGCTCTTCTGAGATGCTTTCCCTGTGTTTTAGGAGTCCACCCCATACCTTCCAACACCCCACCAGCCAAGAGACCTCCATGGTGGATGAAGACGGCGGCTCATCTTCAGGCATCCTTTTGCTGGTGCCTGGCCAGAGGGAGAACGATGTGGTCCAGCTCCTCCCCCTGCTTTAGAGAAACTGCCTCTTCCTCCGGTGGCCCCACACCCCTGAGCATCTTTCCTCACCTGGACAATGGGACAACAGTACTTTTCTTCTGCTGTCTGCCTCCTGGGCTGCCTCCCAAATTACAGAAGGTGGCCCTGAAGCAGACTTGCCACAGCACCTGCTCACGCCACACCCAGCAGAAAGGTGGCCAAAGCGATTGACAACAGGGGCCACCAAGCAGATCTCCTGAGGTTAGAGTCCAAACTCAGTGTTTACTCTTGGTAAACCTGGGACAAGTCACAAGTTATTGACCCTCCTTACCTTGCTTTTCCTTCTGGGTGATGGGCATTATATCAATGGCTCTGTGTGCTGGGTGTGTGGGCTCACATTCGGCACTGAGCTTGCCTTCAAAATGCTCCCCTCGTCCACAGGGGCAAAGCCCGGAGAGTCACTTCTGCCTCTCTGTGCCAGTGGATTCCCAGCAGATTCTGCCAACGACAGGTTCTCACAGCTCTCTGAGGTGGGTGTGGGCATCAGTGGAGGCTTGCCAGGTTTCCAAGTGACCTCCTGAGAGTCATGTACTTTGGTACTCCCAGCTTACGCAAACTCCCTGTTGTCCTGACCAAACCCTTCCCAATCCTGACACCAGGCTCCATAAGGCGGTAGGAAGGGTGACGTACACAAGGAGTGCTCCGATTGGCTCAGGCTGCTGCATGTACCAGAAGCAGGTGCCAGCATTGCTTTCAGTGAGGGCTTCAGGGAGCTGCCAGTCATAGAGGAGGGGAGGGAGCCTGCTTGCAGGTCACACAGGCAGGTCACAGGGTGGTGAGAGGGGGAGTAAGAGAGGAGACAGGACCTGCCGGGCACGGGCCAACACGCAGTTCCCGAGCTGACAGAGGGAGAACTCGCAGGACAAACCCCAGACCCCCAGAACACAAGGGAGAAAAAACAATAAAACATAAAGCCGCTCAGCCACCTGAAGCTTTTGCTGTGGAGAAAGAGACTGTGCTTGTCGGGAAAGCTTGTCTAGTGCACGCCCCTGTCTTGGAGAAGACTGAGGCACGGTGATTTATAAACAACATACATGCGTCTCTCACGGTTGTGGAGCCGAAGAACAAGGTGCAGGCAGGTCTGGGGGCTGGTGAGGGCTGCCCCCTACTCCTGCCATGGCGCCTTGACCGCCGCTGCCTCTCGAGGGAAGCAACGCCATGTCCCCACCTGCTAGAAGGCGGGAGGGCACAAGGGAGCCAGAGTTACTCCGTCAAGTCCTTTCATTCCTATAACAGCATTAATTCATTCAGGAGGGTGGAGCCAGGGTGACCTATGAGGTTGGCGAATTAAGTTCAAGAACTCATCCTACACAAAGGGCTCTGAAGGGTGGACTAGGCGCTGGCATCAGTGCACATTTTCCCAAAGAGAGGACTTTGAAGGGAACTGGAATGACAGGCCGGGATGGCAGGAAGCACTTTGTCCAGGATGAGTTTGCAAATACAATTGTTAGCTCTTATACGACAACAGTTCTGATGGCCTTTCCAGAAAAAGAGTTCCAGTATCGCTTTGAAGGGTGGACCAGGCACTGGTGTCAGGGCACAGCTTCCCAAGGGGACCTCTAAGGTGATCATAGTCACCAAATCTGTCAATGAATACCAAAGCACTGTTTCTAGAATGAAGTCACAAACTTAGTTGTCTGACCTCATAAACACTTAATGCTAGGGGTGAAGTTCCCAACACATAAATTTTAGGGGGGCACAGTTTTAGGGGAAACTCCCAGAAGTGTTTGTCCCAGTGATACTTCACAGCCACAATTTTAAACCCTAAACTATGTGCTATTTATGTCTAAAACTCTCTAATAATTTCTATTTATCCTTAGAGTAGCTTTCTCCCTTCACCTCCAAAACCAATATAAAAACTTTTATTTCTATACAATCTTATTATCCCTCAAATGATCTTTCTGTGTTAGAATGGTCCAGGTTGTCGCACTCCAGGTTCCATCAAACCCTGAGGATGAAATGAGTTCAGAACACCAGAGCCTATTGTTCCTTTTCCAGAATTATTATTATTTCCAAAAACATATCCTTTATTTGTCATTAAAAACAGGCATGCATAGTGTTTCATGTTTCCCCTAAATTAAAACATTACATAAAGTGTCTCCACAGATTTGAGAGCAGTTAAGTTTTTCCTTGCTCTCTGTCTCTCTTCAATAAAGAAGAAAGTGTTTATTGAAGGCGATGCACCTGCTGGAAGGGGGACTATGGACTGTCTCCAGCCTGACCAACAGGGTCAGTGGATTTTTACAAAGGTGGAAATGAATAAAGCATGAGGGGAATGAACATCATTACGTGTTTGGGGTAAAGTACAAGACACACAAGCACAGGGAGGCACCCTGCTAGCACACACATGCCCCGTGGACAGTAAATGTGGATAATTCCCCCCTAGAGGTGGGATTTTAGTATTAGAATGAGGTAGGAGTGAACACTGGTCATTCAGCCCTGGGTGCAGGTTCAGTGGGTACGTGGCTATGATCTGCGGTGGCCTACCGCTGATCATCTCCTTTCTGGACAAACAGGTGGGGTAAGCCTCTGGAGTTATCTCATGGCTGCAAGGAGGGCCCACCATTCCTGGGAAAGAAACTGTCTGGTCCTGGCTCAGCATCAGGTGAAGGCTGCCCTGAATGTCCACTCCACCTCCAACGTGGCTCCCCCACAGGACTGACCAGCAGGTCCTGGATGCTGGCTGGAGCCCTCAGTATCTCATCAGGCAAGGTCTCTGCAGGTTATATGTCCTCCTCCCAGCTGAAGAGACTTGCCAAGAGACCAGGGGAGAAGTTGTAATGCCTTTTATAATGTAGCCTTAAAAGTCACAGTCACCTCTGCCTTATTCTATTGTTCACTCAGGTCAGCTCTAACTCAGTGTGGAAGGTGACTCCATAGGGCAGTGGTGCTCAACCTTCCTAAGGCTGCAACCCTTTAATACAGTTCCTCATGTTGTGGTGATCATCAACCATAAAAATTATTTTCATTGCTACTTATGGTTGGGAGGGTCACCACAACATGAGGAACTGTATTAAAGGGTCGCGGCATTAGGAAGGTTGAGCACCACTGCCACAGGGCATGGATATTTGCAGATATGGATTGCTGGGGTTATCTGAGATGTCGCTCTGTCTCTCTCTCCACACACACACACATATATATGCCCATATATATATACATTATAAAATACATATCTGTGTATTAATATATACACTTATATTTTCACTCCACTTTGTAACCAAATGGCATTCAGAGTGTTGATGACCAAGAAGACAGGGTGCATCTTGTTCTGGGAGAGGCCAAGCCCTGAGTAGATAAAAAAGACCCCAAATCCAAACTTTCAGGTCTGAGGGCTGGACCTGAGATGGCCCCACAGGCGTGACGACATTGAAGCCGTGTGCCTATTAATGAGCACGTCAGACTCATGAGGTGCACAGCCCTCCAGCATTCCCTCCGGGACCCTGGCGTGGTTGTGGCTAAGTCATCACTCTCTCTGCAGGCTGAGCAGGCGGCAGCTCGGCTAGGTCCCGGGAGGGCAACACTAAACCAGAAAATGTGGCTTCTGCCTTGATGGCCTTTACTTGCCACTGGAGAAGTGACGATGAAATAAGGAGACAAGTATTACTGTAAGTAAATCTGTACATGGTCTCTAAGGAAGAGTTCAGGCTGTGCAAGGCCCTGTATTTGTGGGGCCCCAGTTCAAGCGCTGGGACACGTTTGGAAGGTTTAATGTGAGACAGAATGGTGGGAGTAAGGAAAAGTCACTGAAGGTATAAACTGTCGAAAAGGACACCAATCCAAACACACGCCCACTGTGCTGCCCAAACCCTGAAAGAACCAGCAGTTTCACCTGCCGAGGATTTACCTCCGACATCACTTATCTGTCCACATAGCATTTGGGAATCACTGTGACTCCATGGTTTCTCCACAAAATCCAGGCTGCTGCACAAGATTGCCTAAGGGGGCTGCTCTCCAGGGTGATAAGTATCAAGCTTTATGGTTCTACCCAACTACCTGATTTTCCACAGTGCACTCGTCACTGCGTTTAGGCAGGGTGTTTCCGGGCAATGCTTATGAAGACGGTAAAGAAAAGGTGCCAAATTGGAGCCTGTGTGTCACCCTACAGGGACACGGCTTATCTCCCACTGCCAATGGGGCCAGGGGAAAACTTGCCCAAACCGCCCGAGCATTGCCAGGATAGCTAGCAACAGACCATTCACTATCAACCAAATCTGAAAAAACAAGAAAGCAGAGTAAACAACTCCCAGTCCTGCATGGTGCAACAGGAAAACCAGGGCTTCTGGACAGTTATTAGAGGTGTCTCAAATATGAGTTGAAAAATGTGTCTATTTCACCCAGGCCATGCAGTGTGGTGCCCTAGCGTGCTGACGTGTGTATGGAATAAGAGAAAATGTTCACTGTGAACAAGAGGCAAACACTGAGCACTGGGATAAGCTGGGGCCCCATCCCAGCTAGTGTCAGTGCTGAGTGTTCGGCATGAGCCTGAACGTTCCATCTTGACATTGATCTGCTCACCTCGCATGGCCCCGCCTCATTTCTCATCATTGTCCTTCCATCCTGGGGTGTCTACCCTCTAGCCACCGTCACTCTCCGGCCTCTCTGTCTGCCCTCCCTTGTCTGGTGGGTTGGCATAAAGCCACCCTGACAGCGTTTGGTCCCCCAGCCTGGTCCCCATGTTTTTTTCTCTTCTACCTAAAAGAGAAGCAGAATTTGCTTTTCAATGAAAAGTAGCTGGCAGTCCCTGGTCTAGCTCAGAGCTGTGGGCAGGCTTCCCAGGCTGGCTTCCGACAGCCATCCACTGTCCAGTGACTACAGGCAGCATTTGGGGGATTTGGGAGAGAAGTTGCACCTTGAGAGGTCAGAGCAGCTGTCTTCAACCTTCCCACCCACAGATTTCTTTAACTACACTCCCTGCCAGGGGTCTATCCCATATGTCATGGCCCAGACTCTCTTGGACTGAGTGCTCTATCTGACCCCTTACTAGGGCAAGCTACAGGCTGGCCCCTCATGGGGTAGTTCCAGCTCACTCCAGCCCAGACCACCATTCCTCTCCGAGTCAGAGCACTCGTGGTCCAACAGCTCCTGTGATACTCTCCCACCCAGGGATCCTGCCTTGTTTCCCTGGCCAAACTTGGAGTCTCTAAAGCAGGCAGCACACAGGATGTGGTCTGTGTCTCCCACAGCCCTTGACATCATGATGCTCAGTTGCAAACTTGCTTAGTAACCACCAGCATGTGGCAGGGACCAAAGGATAAAGAAGTGACTGCCATGTTCTTGCTTCCCCAGAAACCCTCTGTCCAGGGAAGAAACGGCCTGTTGTATATTTGTAACCAGGAGTTTATAAAGCACATCAGCTGGTTTCAGTGGGTCCTAAGGGCTTGGGTCAGGCCCAGGCCTCTCTGACAGTGACACAAACCACAGAGGAATTGGGAGGCTTGCTTCTGAAATCTCCAGGGACAAGCTGAACTGAACAGGTTCACCCAGAGATGGCAAAGAGTGGCAAGCCATGTGACACATAAGGGTGTTTTCCATTCTGGCTACTTAGAATCACAGGTCACTGATGCCAGAAGGGAATTTGTAGATTACTAACTGAAACTGCTAGTAGCATAAAGGAGCAACAACCACATCTGAGGAGAAAACACCATCTACCCAAAGTGTAGCCAGAGCTACTCATCCCAGGGAGTCCCTGGTATTCCCTCCACCCCACCAGCAGATGAACCTACAGCCTTAGTTTCTGAGTCTGTGAAATGGGCACAATAATACCCCCCAGGCCTGTTGGGAGGATTCATTGTGACTGTGGAGTTGGCAAATTTTATAATTCAGAGAGCTCCATTCAACAATAACCTATTCTATTCCAGAAATTCTATGATGGGGAAACCCAAGGTCAGGTAAACATTACTCACAAAGGGTCTGTTTATTACAAACTCACAAAAGGGAAACCAGACAGGCTGCAGTAATTCCAACAGCAACTTCTGGATGCAGAAACCCCAGGGATAGACAACTTCACATTGTTCATGCTACAAATACAAGAAATACCTTCTTCTTAAGAAGTGTCTCTGTAGTTACCCGAAGGTTTGAGTTTTAGTTTTCTACTTTTTCAGAGCCAAAGCTTGAAGACTCAAGAGATTTTTTAATTTTAATTTTATTTTTTATTAAGTCATATATAATAGATCATGAATACATTTATGCCTTTGTGGGATTCAAATGTGTTGATTATTTGCACAAATTAGAGTGCTTACATTCTATTAATTAACATATCTTTCACCTCATTTATTTAATCACAGTGTTAAGACAATTGTGTTCAATACTTGATAGATTTGACTTGTACCCTTGCAATATGCTCCATAGGTGTGGTCCCACCATTAATTAAACCTCCCTCTATGGAACCACTCCCCTCCCTTCCCATCCCTTACCCCTTCCCTTCTTTATTCTGGACTATAGTTGTGATTCATCTCTCATATGAAAGGTTGAGTGATTATAGATTGGTTTTATAGTAGTACTGAGTACATTGGATTTTTTTTTCCATTCCTGAGATACTTTACTAAAAGGAATATTTTCCAGTTCTATCTATGTAAACATAAAAGAGGTAAAGTCTCCATCTTAAAAATAGGGAACACTTCACAAATTTGCATGTCATCCTTCTTCAGGGGCCATGCTAATCTTCTCCATATCGTTCCAATTTTAGTGTATGTGCTGCCGAAGCGAGCACGAGCCTGGGTTTCCTGATGTCAAGGTTGGTACTCAGCCCCTAGAGCACGGCTGCCTTTCAGCTTGCCCACCTTTAAAAACTAAAATAAAATTGTGTTTAATCCTTTCAAAAAACATAAAAAATTTGAAAAACAAGCTTCAATTTCTAAAGGTTCAGATATTATTTTTGCCATTCAGAAATAAAAAATGACCATAAATTCTTTGCCCCAAAAACAACAATGAAGAGATTTTAAAAGGTCACGCTCAGCTAAAAAAATAAAAAATAAAAAACCAAGCAAATAACAACAACAACAACAACAAAAATCTTTGCTAATTTCATGGGAATTATGAATGTCTTGCTCATGGAAGACATCAAATGTCCTGTGGCCTTGGAGAGGGGGAGTTTGAAATAAAAGACAGAAGGCGCTGACCTGCCGAGCAGCTGGCTAGGAGGGTGTGCCTTCCCCATCCCTCTGCTTCACCTCAGTTTTGCAAGGACTCTGGAGTTGGGAGAAGAGGCTCCTAGTCAATGTCGGGACAGTCACTGAATCTGTTGCCTGTGAACAGGCCCCACCTGACTTCCACCTCCCCGTGTAAAAACAGAGGGCTGACAGCACCCAGAGCCCCTGCCCTCTCCGACATAGTCTCTCATTCCTTTCATTCCTCATTCCCTTCTCTCTTCATCTCGTCTAGATGGTGCAGGCGCGGGTGGGCCACAGCAGCTCTGGGGACTCCCCACCATTGCCACTTGGGGGGCCCCACTGAGCAGCTGCACAGCCACAGCTGCCTGGCCCTGCACTGCGGCCTCCTCTGATTTACCTATGCAGATGCGGCAGTGAATAAACATAGTCTACTAAAAATGAAAAAAAAAAACAAAAACGAGAAGGCCTTCATTTCTCATATTCCTTTTTCCTTCACTTTCCCTAAGCCAAGGCATATGGAGTGACCAAGTGAAACCTCCCTTTCCAAAACTCACCTCCCTCGGGGACGTCCCCCTGCCTTCCACCTGCGCAGGTAGAACTGTGAGATGAGGGAAGACTGCTTTCCATTTATCAGCAGAGTTTTCTATTTCAAGTTTTGTTTAGCCTTCCAACTCACCACATACAGGAGCCAACGTGAGCTTGCTTACTCAGCCATGCTGGTACGCACACGCTGGGCTTGGAAAAGCTGCCCCGAAATTGCTGCCTTCAGTCCCCAGTGTCGGAGCCCAGTCAGGTTGGTCGTTCTTGGTCAACCTTCCACCTTCCTCTCATACCCTGAATCCTCTCACAGACCACACTTCTCAGGACTGGTGGGAGCCGGGCCCCTGGTTGAGGCCTCTGCTTCTCAAGCACATTCTCTGTAAATTCTCCCGCCCCGTTGGCCTGGCTCTTGCCTTCTCCTATTCGGAATTCCTGAGGGCTCTTCCACCGCCCACGGCACACGTTGTGCACATTCTGAGGTCACACTGACAGCAGGCCCTGTCATGCTTGAAGCCATGCCCTGTTTCCAAGAAGATGTGAATTTGGAGGGACAAGGTTTAAGATAAACATGGAATGTGATGAATTCAACAGCTCTTGACACCCACTAACATGGCAGGGGACATTTTCTGACTTCTACCTGGGGGAAGACACATGGGGCCATATGAGGGTTAAATGGAAGCTTTGTGATTCATCAGGTCCCTCCCTGAGATGCTTCTTCCAGCTCCTGTTACTAAGCAGAAAACAAACACCACCACCTCCCTCACACCTATTTTCTGGGTCCCCAGGTTGCATTCCCCTGCCCGGCTCTTTTCTTTCAGATCCACCTTTCTTTGAATGTAATTATTTGCACTTCCCGTAACATGTGCCTCAAAATGACATCACCAGTTTAATTTGAAATGTTCTGCTTAACCTTATGTGAAGCTAAGATACTAGAACTCTTCTATTTCCTGTCCCAACAAGTACTTCTTCATTTATGTTTTCATTAATTCATCAAACAACTAAATAGCTGGCAAGGCGCTGAGGGGTCCAAACATGAAAGTGATCCCTGTCCTGACTGTAAGGTGATCCCCATCAGGTGGGGGAGATAAGACAAGCATAGAAATAGTTATAAAACCTGGTAGATGGGGCAATGAGAGCCTTTAAAGGGAAGACCAAAAAAAAAAAAAAACAACAACAACAAAAGTCACATATTAGATACATTCCAAGGGGCAAGGGGCACTCCTCCCTGAAGGAGGGGAAAAGGTAGGATCAGAAAAAACCTCACAGGGGAGGTGATGTTTGAAGTGGGCCACCCAAAATGAGAATGGATTTGCAGTTGCAGGGCAAGGAGGATAAAGTGGAAGGAAAAATCCGAGAGCGAAGGCTGGAGATGGAAAAGTACAGGACCAGGGAGAGTGAGTTCACGCGGGCTGCAGCGCTGCGTGCTGGGACGTGAGCGCGGAGAAATGGGCTGAACCGGCAGGTCGGGAACCACATGGTGGGGGTGGGAGGAGCAGGAGGAGGCTGCCTCCAGGACACCAGTTGGGAGCCTTTTGCAACTTTCTGAATGAGAAGGGAGAGGACAGGGGCAGTAAAAATGGAGGGGAGGGGTGGGTGTGAGAAATGTTTCTACAGAGTTGCCTAAATTCTTCCAAATCGCCTTGACTAATTCTCTTCAGTAACTCATGCACCTACTTTCGTAGCAGGTGCTATACCAGCTCTCCCTGTTTCCTCTTCAGGAGCTTATCTCTCTATCTACCAGGTGCATGACTTTCTGCCCCATTCCTCGTCTTCCAGCCATCGGAGCCGGTGAGCCATGCCGCTCAGAACCCACACTGTCACACTTGGCCTGGGTTGCTCCTGTGTGTTGTCTCTGTGCTCAGCAGCCGGTGTCTGCACACCCACAATACAGCAGCTCTAAAGCTCCCAGGCCCTCGCATGCAAGTTTGGTTTCTGACCAAAGGTAAGCAGGGACTTTAGCACAGGATGTGGGAGGAAGTGGCAGAGACGGGGCCTTCACTGGACTCAGCTAGTGGGCTCGCCCTGGATTCGACTCGGCCACATCTCACTCTTCCTGAGAGGCCAACAAGAAGAAGTAAGGTGACAGTGGGCAGGCGGGGACAGGGAGATCACAAGGAAGCAGAGAGGCTTAACGTTTGTCCCTAGAAACCAACCCAGCACCACCAGTCCTGGGAGTCGCTGGCAGAGAAAATCAGAACAGCAAGGCCAAGGCGCTGCTCTGCCTCCACTGAGCCGTGGCCCTCACTGAGCCGGGGCCCTTAGTTCCCTCTTCCACGCCAAGCCTCAGTTTTATCTCCCGTGACTTGGAGACTGTGAAATCCACCTTGCCTGTTCTACTAAACTCTTTGGAAAGGTGGAACAAGTGAGTATGGAAGCACTTTGAACACACAAAGCAGTATATTATAGGCTTGTTCTCAGCCCACCACACCCTTCCTCACTAGGATGGTGTTGAGAAGGAAAGGGAATGTAGATGCCTGGAGGCAGAGAGGTCCAGGGCCCCCCTTTCAACAGTAGAATTAGGGTAAGACCTTATGAAGAATCTCATCCAGTTCCTCATTTGATAGACAAGGTAGCTGATGCCAAAGAGACAGGGTGACGTGAACACATGGTCACAACTTGACTCAGAGGAACATCCTGGTCCTGGAGATCCCAGGCCAGTCCTTTTCCCACCCTACACTCTGTGACTTGGCAACCTGAAGGTCTCCAGGGTGGAGGCCAGCTGCCGGGGGCTGGGCTTGCTGGACTCCTAAGTACCTGGTGAATAGTTGTGTAATTGGAGCTATGAAAGGGCTTAGCTTGGAATGGGACATCCTACACTATTTCTTTAAATCTTGTTTGGAATTCTGGATAACCATTTTCTAAGATCCAGAGCATCATGTCCAGGAAGGAAAGACTCAGCCCTTCTCTCCTCTGTGCAAAGGTATTATTTGGGCTCAGATTAGGAGAAAGAACAATTCTGTCTACTAGGTAGTAGCTGACAAGTATGAAAGGCTTATTAGGCGTTGATACTCTAATAAACATTTTACAGGTACCTCACCTCATTTCTTCCTCATAACAACCCTAGGCAGTAAATAATCTCAGTACCCTCAGTGGACTAGATTCAGAAAACACAAGTGTCTGGAGTGATGGGCCAGTGCCATGTTGTGCCTCTCAACATCGGCCTAAACTGCAACAAGATTTCTTCCCAGGAACGACAGCTCCTACTTTCAATCTTTTCAGAATGGGCCCCTGCACAGTATCGGGATGCCTGGACGGCATGATTCTGAAACAGAATTTCTCTGCGCATCCTCTGCTAGCAGGTGTGCAGAGATTCGTCACTATACAAGCATTTTTGGAAGGCAGCACTGGGCTGGTATCTGGGAGGCTGTATCATACCCCTGCCTTCAATGTTTTGAAGCCTGGCAGGTGGCCAAGGAGCACATTGTCAGGCAACTCCAATCAGGAGAGGACAGTTACGTCTCAAGACAGAGGTCAGGGCCTGTATCTGGGGGTACAGCGGTAAGAGAAGAAGGGGAAGCCCGCTGCTCAATGAGAGGGTCAGGTGTGTTCAGGGAAGGAAGCGGGGGCGGGGTGGATGGTTGGGGCGGACAGTAAGAAGCAGGATGAGAAAAGGCAGGCGTTCAGGCCAGACAGTCCGGAGCTGCTGTTTGGAGGGCTCTGGGGCTGTGCTAAGGTGCTTATTTCTTCCCAAAGTTTGCCAGTCCTAGCCCAGACATGGGGGGGCCCCTTGCACGGCTTGCTAGAGCCTCAGTTTCCCCTTCTATAAAATGGAAGCCATGCGTGCTGCCTGTAAAGGCCCTGTGTGAAGGTGGTCCTGGGGGAAGCAGTAGCAGAATGCTTTGAGCTCCTTCAGGATAAGATGCAAAGGGAATGCAAATCACAGTTATTTATAATGGCAGCAAACCGAGACTCTGAAAAGACGGTTTTGCGGGGCGGCCAAGCACTTCCTCTGGAAATCCTGAAAACCTGCTGCTGCGGGGCTGTGCCCAGATCCCAGCGGGAAGCAGGCTTATCTCTCTGCAGCTCCTGGTTCTCCTTCCCATCCTGCCAGGATGTTCCTCATACAACAAACACTAAGCTCTCTGCATAATTCCTGCCACCTACAGGGAGGAAGCTCTGCACCCCTCTGCCCTCCCTTTCGGAAAACCAAGCTGAGTCTAAGCTACTAGGTCGTGACGAGTTCCTATGTGTGTCATCAGGGCCTCGCAGACAGCACTGTCAAGGCTAGACTCAGAACTAGGAATGGCTCAGCCTGGGAAAGAGCCTGATGCCCCTTGAGTCTCCTGTGAAGCCCTGTACTTACCAAGCTGCCCCTCTTCTGTGTCAACCTTGTGCAAGGCACAAAGGACTCACACGTCCAAGGAGACAGTGGGCAGGGCAGGGCAGATGGGGTCCTGGCCCCAGAAGGAAAGGCAGGGAGAAGGGTCCCAATATCAGTAGAATTTCCTCTTTTACCAAAGAAGGGAAAAGATTGTGTTGGTTCCAACCTTTTATTCCTTTCAAAAATGGCAGTGAAATCCCCTTTTCACATGTAATCTTTTAGGAGACCCCACATACACAGCTGAAGCTCACCCATTTGGTGACCCCCTCACATAGTTCACAGAGATTTCACAACAGTGCTTCTTAAACTTTAATAGGTACGCGAATCCAGAGTAGACCTGATTAGAATGCAGGTTCTGACTTAGAGCTCAGCACACACAGGAGAGAAGGAAACAGGCAGAATAAGAGAGACCTGAAATTCTGCATTTCTCCGATATTAAGTTCCTAGTTGATGTCAATGCTGCTGATCCATGGACCAGATTTAAGGCAGTAAGGCTTTAGAGCTCTAAGAATTATACAGGTAGAAAATCATGGCTCGACACCTGTAGCTCTGTGGCTAGGACACCAGCCACATGCACCGGAGCTGGCGAGTTTGAACCCAGCCCAGGTCTGCCAAACAACAATGACAACTACAACCAAAAAATAGCCGGGTGTTGTGGCAGATGCCTATAGTTTCAGCTACTTGGGAGGCTGAGGCAAGAGAATCGCTTAAGCCCAAGAGTTGGAGGTTACTGTGAGCTGTGATGGCACAGCACTCTATCCATGGCTACACAGTGAGACTTTGTCTCAAAAAACAAAAAACCACTGATCTTTAGGATAGAGAAGCAGTGAGTCTTCCCACTTCCCATCCCTAGAGATAGTAAGCCAAGCCTCCTGGATTAGATTCTGCTTCCCTAGACTAAAGTCAGATTCTACCAGTGACTCCAAACCCAGATCCTAGGGTTACCTCCTCCTGGCTCCAGCTATCTACTATATCCACCAGCAGACCGGGAGAATTCCTAAGAGGCCTAGCTGTGAGAAAGAGCTTTAAGGTATAGGATTCACTCAATAGAAAAGCAAAAAAGCTTCAAGTCAGTCCTCATCTCCAACCCCACATGCCACTGCAACACATGAGAGAGAGGGAGAGAGAGAAAGAGATGAAGCCAGTGTTCCCACTGGCACTTAAGCCAAAGGGCCTGATGACAGCCACCCTCTACATGCCCTGTCCTAGCCCTGGGTGATGGAGGTCATTCCCCTCATACACCCTCAATCCCTCAGATCCACCTCTTTGGGGACAGAGATGCTCCCACTGAGGTCAAGAGTATTTTTAGCTAAGCTATGTGGACCCATGCTTGGCCAACCCTCCTTGGACATTAATCTTGGATTCCACAAATACCAGGTCTCCTAATCCAGGAGGCACGGAGGAGACAGGGAAACCTGAGCACACTGGAAAGTGCAGGGCATGGCCTTTTGAGGTTTTTGTCCGTGCGCCATGTATGATAAAAACAACAGTAACACCTAATGCTCAGAAAAGGCTTTGGCACTTACCGAGCACTTTCTCTGCCATTGCCTCATTTGATCTTCCTGAGATGGCCACAGGGATGAGCAGGCAGAGATTATTCTGAATTCTATGTAATGGAAGGGTCAGGTGAACTGGCAAGATGACACGGATAATAAGGGGGAAACTGGGTCTTCAGCTTCATGTTCAAGCCCAAGATTCTTTCCCACACCCTCATGGCATCCCAGCCTTTGGCTTCTCCCTCTAGCTCGGTTTTGTTTATTTAGTTAAACATTATAAGGAACAATATCTGCAGGCCTTTAAGTCCAAAGCCTGGAGTCATAAATGCTTTCAAAAAGTGGAGGACTAGAAACAAAGAAGAACGAGGCAGCTTGTCGCACTCCTGGCCTGGCCAGAAGCGAGAGTGAGCGAGGAGAGATTAATCAGACAATTTACAAGGGCACAGGCAGGGTTAAGGAAAACTGAGAGATGGCCATGAACCCTGACACTCCCAACAACCAGAGGCCGTTACCAACCCTTGTCCTGAAATGGCAAACGGGAGGCGGTTTCCAGAGTCTGGGAAGCACTGGGATGCCACTGCCAACCTGCAGCTACCAGAGCAGGTGTCAGGGAGTCTCGCCCCTCCCCTCGAGGGAACCTGAAGATATCCATTAATTCCAGCCTCCTGGAAAGGCTATGAGGAAAGGATGAAGAATGGACTTGCAGGGTCAGAGAACACTCAGCACACAGCTGCTGCCCACTAAGATAGCCAAGGAATTGGGGACAAGGGAGGTGGCACGGAGTCTGAGGGGTGGGATTTGGGGGATATCCCTGGCCCCCTCGGTGGAGCCACTTCAGAGCCCAACCGCAGCTCTCAGGGAACCAGTCTGGCCCTGGACCTGAGGGAAGTCCAAGTTAAACTAGATGAAGAGCTTTCCAGAAACTCTACTAACTCCACCAATAGGGTGGGCCATCCTGGGATCTGGGCTTCAATCCCAATTCTGTCATTCTGCCCAATTACCGGATGTGACCCTGTATAATTCATTCGTGTCCCTGTCTGGGTGATAAGTATTGCAGCAACTCCTATGCAGCCTGTCTCAGGACACAGAGATTGCCACAGAAGAATTCCACAGAGGGAGGCCACAGAAGAATGTCATGAAATCCAAGCAGCTTGGACCACCCAGGTCTCATTTGCTCCATAAAACACAGCTCGTAATAGCCAGATTTGACAAAAGTTAAAGCCAGGGAAGCCCTAGAGTCATCAGACCAACCTGTTCTCATATAACAGAAGAAAGTGGAAATGAGGTTCCGCAATGGGGCACAGCAGGCACCACACACGTCTCCTCTCTCCCCGGCCTTCCTCTCAGTCCCATGGCACCTTTCTCACCTCTCCTTGCAGGTGACAGGACCTAGTCATGTGAGAACCAAATGAGATAAAGGATGAGAAAGAGTTTGGTCAATTGCAATGGAGGTTATTACAAGTGTAATTAATAATAACAGTCTTTCCCCCACAAACCTACCCCAGAGCCTAAAATTATCACCATGAACTATGTCTCTGAGGACATGGTAAAATGGGAGTATTTTCCGTGGGCAAAGCCCATAAATGAATATCTGAGAGCACACATCAGATGTAGTCATCAGAGTAGCCGAGGATAAATACCACTTAGCTGAGAAGAGGATTCCAGGGGCACAGGACACGAGATAGGTACATTTTGATTGGGAACAGGTGGCAGGAAGGACAGAACTTGATGAGCTCACAATGTAGGAAGGAAAGTTCAGGAGGGGACATAACAGGTTGGGGGCTTAGTCCAAACTCTGGCCAAGAAAGGCGAATGGGCTTGCTGAAGCTCCAAAGGGCTTAGCTCTCAAAGCTCTTATTTGGCATCCAGATACTATGGGGCAGCCTTCAGCAGCCAGTTCCATATGTGGACTTCTCAGTGCAGAGACTAGACCCATCTTATTTGTTACCAGAGGATCACACGCCACAATGCAGCTTTTAAACCAAAAGCCAAAACCTTCACTCTAGGTGAAGACCTGCTGATTTTGGACTATCTTTCAGGACATGGTCCCAATCTACTATTTTGCTTCTCTATATTTCCAACCCTTCAACTTCTCCTCTGTGCCACTGGATTCTGTCATTCTTCCCTACATACATACAGTGCTTATCACCAGGGATACGATGGTGGCCTTCACACAGCTGGCCGTCCAGGGCAGGTTGATGGAAGCTGCCAAACTCACTGAAACAGATGCATGAACAAAGCACTGGCCCAATCCAGAGCCCAGCACCAAGTGAAGCCACTTGCTGCTGCTGAAGGGCCAACTTTGGTATAGATATCCTAAATAGAAGTACAGAATATTGGGAGTGAAAAGCCCCATTGTATATAGTAAACCCAGTGAGTTCTAACCTCTGTCTATAAAGACAAGGGCAGTATGGTTTTGTATCTCTGAGTATGAAAGGTAGACAGACACCCTGTGAAAAATTGCCAGCTTTCTTGCTTACTGGGTGATCTTGGGTAAGTCACTTAAACTTTCTGTGCCCTATTTTCTTCCTCTGTTTCGTAAGACTTATTATAGTGCTTCCAGAACTGGTATGAGAACCAGACAAGGCAATGCACGCCACGTTCTGGGAACAAAGACTGCATGGCAAGTACTCAAGGAAAAGTCACTGTCATTAGATAAACTGAGGCCAAGGAGAGTCATGACTCATCTAATGCCACTTGTCTAGTTAGAAGCAGATCCAAAATTAGAATGTAGATGCCCAACTCCAGGCCAGGGTTCTTTCTGCTATACCTACTACCTTCCTACCCGGGAATTTAGCCTTATGATACTGGAAGTTTAAACAGACTAGGAAATCTGATGTTCAATTACCATACAGAACCTTTCTCATTTGGGCTACTCAAGTGACCCCACTGCTACCAGCTGATCATCTCCCTGACTCTCCTTCCTAAAGAAACTGAAGCTTCTGGCCTACCCTATGTCCAGTGCTTGGGGCTGTATATTTCCTCTCATCCTTATTCTGCTGAATCATTGTAGCTCAGCAGCCCAAAACTTTACAGTTACTTCCCCATCTCTCTTTTCTTTGCTTAGAGAAGGGTCACAAACTGGTGTAGAATCCAAGAGTCCCCTAGGGGAAGGTCCGGGCCCTGCAATGGGTCTGAAGACACACCCAATTTCCCATCCAGCCAATGTTAGAACTCAGCAGAATGAACAGATAAAGGCATCTGTGTCTCACCAAAGCATATTTAACAGCTCACTGATAACTCCCAGCCCTAACCACTTGGTACCACTGAATCACAAAATAACATTCTAAAGTGGGTATAACGTTAGAAATAAGTCAATTTGTTCTACTTTTTTTGCAGGGGTGCCAGAATGAGAGAGTGGAAATTAGAATAAAGATTAATGGACTATAAGGGTTCAGAGTTTGGACTCTAATCAAACTGCCTGAGCTCAAACCTCTGTTCTACCAACCACCGTGAGGCCTTGGCTAAGCCACTTCATGTCAATGTGCCTCAGTTTCCTCATCTGTAAAATGGGGTAAAGATACTTATAAGATTATTATGATACTTGAATAAGTTAATAACTTATAAAGTGCTTAGAACATGCCTGGCACGTGACAAACACGATGTGTTTGAACTGAGAAGGCAGGCAAGTGAGCCTCAGTTCCATGCCTACTCTGGGCGTTCACAAATTGACTACAGAGTGTCCAGGGCCCCTGTCTTTCCCTGTCCTGGTGGTGGCATTCCCTGCTGGAATGTCTTTGCATAGTGCTCTCAGAGATGTCAAAGGAGCCCATTAGAAGCACCAAGGAAGAACACGAACACCCTTGGTTAAGTTCTCCTGGCTGAGTCAAAAACCTTGTAGCTTTTTTCATTGTCACTTCTGCCATCATCACTGCAGGAGGCTGTCGGGAGCTTGGAAATGGAGAGTGCCCACCGGTGGTCTCCCCAGGGTCTCTGAAATTCGCCCCAGACATCCCTGCACCCAGCAATCACTCCCTCTCACTTGCCCTGTCTGCCTCTCCGATCCACCCCTTGTGTGATCCCCTGACGGAGGCTGATGACTCAGCGCATCCTCTTTGGTTCCACCCGAGTATTCTCTTTCAGAGCCCTGACTCCATTAAAAGAATATGATTCATTTGGTTCTGCTTCTTTGGGGGTTTGGGAGTGGAAAACAAGAGTGATGGATGAAAGATACAAACTGGACAGGTACAAAGGATACCTCTAATTCAGAGGGTACACTGCTCACCAGCGGTGACTGGCAGCCCCTCACAGATGCCTGACCTGAGACAGTGACAGGCAAGCTCCCGAAACACCTGTGGGCCCTCACCAGCATGGAGGCTGCCTTGGTAGGCTTTTTTCTCTCCCTGCTACGCCTTTGGTGCGGAAATGAGGATGGTGGTCTCAGAGGTACTTAGACTCAGGTTGTTCCTCTGACTCCTCTGCCCCCAACCCTCCACCTCTAGCAAACCCCTCACTCACAAGCCAGTCTCTGAGTCCACCCCCTCCCCTTCCATCCTCCCTGGAGTCCCCCCATACTTTCAGCTAAATTACGTTTCAAGGGCCAGCTTCTGTTTATGTCACCATCCTGCTTAAATAACCCAGGCCCCCTGCGGCCTCTAGGACAGTGTTTTTCAATCTTTTTTTTTTTTTTTTTTTTTTAAATCTCACGGCACATATAAACCTATAGTTAAACTTCATGGCACACTTACATTATGTTGATCAAAGAAAAAAATAGTACAAAAAAAAAAAAAGAATATACTTATTGTGCTATAAACTGCTTTTGAAAATAATTAATGATCTTTAAAAATTTTCATGGCACACCTAGGATTCCCCTCACAACACACCAGTGTGCCACGCCACACTGGTGAAAAATCACTGCTCTAGGACAAAGTTGGACTTCTTGCTGGCTTCCGAGTTCCTCTGGTCTTAACCCCCACAGCTCCCCTACCCAATCAGAATGATTCTGTGCCCACTTCAATCTGTCATTCTTTATTCTCCACTAAGCATACCCTACTTCTGCACCTCTGTGAAAATCATGGGCTCTAATCATTTACTTCCTGGGTGGCCTTGGGAAAGTTACTTAACATCTCTGAGCCTCACTTTCTATGTCTACAAAACGATGCTATCGGAGAGGGGAGGATTTTCATGAAGAGGAACTGAGATAATATATGAGGGCTTAGTGCAGTACCCCAAACACAGTGAGAGCTCAGTAAAAGTTAGCCTTCCCCATAGTCATCAGAACGATAATGACTCTGCTGACTGCTCCATTCATATCATCTCGTCCAGGAAGCCTTCTCTGATCTCCCAACCGAGCACTGGTCCTCCTACTTTCGACGTCACCCTATTCTTGTGGCCACCCCTGTATCCTACAGGGTACTACGGGGACGTTCCCACTTATTCTGTCTCCCTCTTTGGAAGTAGGGACTGTGACTCGTCTACTTCTGGATCCTTTGCTTCATCCTGGCACTTAGGGAGTCTCAGTAAAGCTTCGGGTCATTTGGATATTCCTCTGGACCCTGCAGAGAGGGTCAGAAAAAGTCCATAGGTGGCCTAGAGCTGCTCTGAAGGAAGGGGGTCCCTCTTAAGAAATGCAGCCCTCTGAGGTAGTCCTCTGCCTGTGTGGACGCACAGCCCAATCTGGGCCCCCTGGGGACTGACATGGTGAACTTTGCCCTCATGCCCCAACATCCTACTTCCCAAAACCTGGACCAGTACTGTTCTTGTTTATCACCAAGAACAAGGGCAAGTTCGTGTAGAGAGAAAGTGAGGTATCTATCACTGAGAATTTTCTTGGGAAATTGGGGGGGGGGGGGTGAAGAGGCTTTATTTTCTAAGACTTGGGGAGGGAAATGACCTGTGGCTTACATCAAAGCTCCGAGGGAAGCTGCTGCCCCTGCATGTGATGCCGATTAGAAACCTCCTCCTCCTAGTTACACTGAGCTCCCGAGCTTGGTGACCATGAGCTCAGAGGGGTCCCAGCTTTCTGATTCATGTGATTCGCAAGTGTTTGTTGGCAGACACATAGTGGGCGTTAAGCTCCCTATGTTGCCGTCAGGGCCAGAACTAAAGCCTGGTCACAGAGCCCAGTCACTCTAGGGTATAGGTCAGTTCACTCACAGTAGCTGTTCTCTCTGAATTCTGATCTGAAAAGGCAGCCTGGGCCTGCCCAATGCCTCCCATGGCTCTAGGTCTGAAAGGAGCCCCAGGGGTAGAGTCCAGTCTAACCCCGGCCCACAGAGGAAGAGTCATTCCAGGCCTGCAAGCTAGAGCTCTGGAGCCCAGTGCAGTGTACTCCCCACAGCCCTGAGATGCCCCCACTGGCTGTTTGATCCAAGGATCTAACCCATGAGGAAAGGAGATTGTGAAATGCTTCCACTCGAAGCCCAGGGATGGCTGAAAGCCCAGATGGTTCTTTCCTAACCCTCCTAACCTAGTCTCAGTTCAGCAGTTTCCATACCACTGGCTCATGTTAACCCTTCTTCTCAGGAGGTCCAGGCCTACCTTCCACAGTGCCAGCCCTTAGAACAACCCAGACACCTCCACAGGCAACTCTTTCCATTGAGCAATCTTGTGCAAACTGACTCTTCTTGCCCTTTACAATTACTCGGCAACTCTGCAAAACAGTAACCCAACTGTTTATTTTTATTTCAAGCTTGAAGTTGAAGAGCTAGCTTTACATATTTTTTTCCTTTCCCTTGAGGAAATCATTAGAGACCTCAGAGATTTCTGATCTTTGACTCCTGACTATTAGCTTGATATGTCTGTCTTCTGCAAGCCCCTAGTCTGTGCCAGTTACACAAGCAGGTACTGGGAAGGAAAGGGGTGCCCTTCCAAAGGGAAGATGCTCCCTGAATGGAGACTTGGCACTCACTCAGCTTCCCATTACCCACCCATCGCAGGGCTACTGGCCAGCGAATGCTCCCACAACCTCCAGCCTGGGTCACTATCTCCATGTCTGTTCTGCACTTTTATAGTTTGCAAACATTTTAACCTCCCTCACTGCTTATTAGCTTTCCCTGGAAGGTAAGCAGGGCAGATTTGCAGGTTAGAAAGGAAACAATTATATATATTTATATTTATATCTGGGATGACCTGACCAGGTTCACATTAGCAAGCAATATAGTCAGCCTCCTGACTCCAAGTTCAGTGCTAGGACTGCCAGCTACTCTCCTTATAATCCAATTTGCACATCCAGCTTAAAGGAGCTTCTGACAACCCCACTGTCCACTGATTATTCTCATATTCACAAGCCTTCAATAACTCCTAAATGGCCAACAGGAAAAAATTCTAATGACCTCACCAGTCTTCTAAAGTCCAAGTTTCTCCCAGAGTTATTTCCACTGCTAAGGCTGGTGGAGCTATCTGAATTCAGTGTCCTATGCACTTTTTAAACCTCTAGCCCTTATCTAGACGTTTCTGCTTCCCCAGACCTCACAGATCACTGAGGGCACCTCCTGCTAGGACACGTCTGGATACCACCTGCTCACAGCAAGCTCTCCCTTCTGATATTCATAGCTTGTGCCAAACATTCCCTCTGGGCATAGAGGGCCACATGCACTGCGCAGGGCTGAGGATGGCCTTCACTGTTGTCTCCCACTTCAGCCCCGGACAAAATCCATATGTCAGAAAAAGAGCCAGTTGGTGGTTATCTACCGATTCAGGTTCAAAAGAGTTTGGGGTAGGACTTGCTTAATCATGACTAGAGAAGTAAAAAAGACAGAAGAGAAAAACACATTGCATCAAGAGTGCAAAACTTCTATCCCATCACTAAAGTATTCAATACATGATACTTCATCAAAAAGGAGGAGTGGGAAATAATCCAAGATGGCAGCCAAGTAACAGCTTCCCTGCAACAGGGCATGGTGAGTCTGGGGAGATAAGACTCCAGGCATCTCTGGCTGGTGGGATCTGCCTACGATCATCCCTTTGAGGATACAGGAAGTCAGCAAATAACTTCTAGAACCCAAGAGGAGGACAAAACAGTGGAAAACTTGCAAGTAGTTGTGTGTGTTTGATCGAAACTAATCCCGGCGGCAGCTGTAAGTACAAGCAGTGAGACTGCGAACCGGACAGGCCTTACCAGTGAACTAGTTCGGTGTTTTTGGATTTGGCACTCAGTTGAACTGCCTTGGGGAGAGCTTGAGCAGCAGTGCAGAGAACTTTGGGCATTGCCTAGGGCCCCAGACTGAGCCGCTGAGCCAGACGGAGCTAATAGTGTTCAGCTGTGGGCTGCAGGGAGCCGTTGTGAGAGAACTACCCTGGCAAAATCCTCACTGAGGGTCACAGAGCAAGAATTGGGCGGGAGCTAGTAATCTAGTGACTGAGCAGCCTAAAGGCAGGGACTAAGCTGCCTTATAGCCTTAACCCTCAGGGGCAGAGTGAGACAGGTTTTGGCATACTGGAGCCTCAGGCTGTTGGCCTGGGTAGAGTGCCATGGCGTCACAGCTCATAGAAGCCTCAAACTCCTGGGGTTGGCACCGCCCAGACCTCCATAAGAGCTGTGCTGCAACACCCAACCTGCGACCAGCACCCACCTGGCCTCCGCATGCCCTGACCAGGAACTGTGGGAGCCACGCAACCCCGCATCCGCCCTCCTGTACCCTCCAGACCAGCCCACTTGTCTGGCCAGGGACTCTGGTACCCAAGTGGCTTAACGTGCCCCTCCATGCCTCTGCACAGAGCCCTTCTCCTGGCCAGAGACTGCTGGAGCCTTGGGCTCTCTGTGCCAAAGTCACTGGGTGCTAGGCAATCCCAGAAATGTGTGCACCACCTCCTGCCTTGTTGTTGGATCCGGGTGTGTCACACTCTGGAGCTGCTTCCACAACCAGAACTCCTAGGCTGGGGCAGCCCCAGAGGAACTACACAGGGTCACTCGCTACAAAGATCCAGCAACAATAGAGTGATCCCTCTGGAGTCTAATCTTGGAGAGACACCTCCCCAACTCTGAGGATGGCAAGAGGCAACGATGAAAAACAATCATGAGGCAAAATCAACAGAAAAACTCTGGCAATATGAATAATCTGAGTAAATCAACTCCCCCAAGACACAGCACAATATCCCATGCACAAACAAATAGCTGAGATGTTAGAAATCGAATTCAGAATCTGGATGGCAAATAAGATCGAACTAGAATTCCAAGCAGTAACCCAAAAGATATCTCAAGAATTCAAAGAATTCAAAGACCAAATGACCAAAGATTTTGACACATTGAGACAAGAAGTTGCAGCCCTCAAAGATCTGAGAAACAGAGTTGAAAACCTCAGTAACAG
>CAUYPK010120916.1:0-12500 GCA_963574355.1 Loris lydekkerianus
GTCTCTGAAGTAGGCACACAGCCTACAGACATATGAAAAAATGCTCATCATCCTTAATCATCAGAGAAATGCAAATCAAAAGTACTTTGAGATATCATCTAACTCCAGTAAGATTAGCCCATATCACAAAATCCCAAGACCAGAGATGTTGGCATGGATGTGGAGAAAATGGAACACTTCTGCACTGCTGGTGGGAATTCAAATTAATACATTCCTTTTGAAAAGATGTTTGGAGAACACTTAGAGATCTAAAAATAGATCTGCCATTCAATCCTATAATTCTTCTACTAGGTATATATCCAGAAGACCAAAAATCACATTATAACAAAGATATTTGTACCAGAATGTTTATTGCAGCCCAATTCATAATTGATAAATCATGGAAAAAGCCCAAGTGCCCATCGATCCATGAATGGATTAATAAATTGTGGTATATGTACACCATGGAATATTATGCAGCCTTAAAGAAAGATGGAGACTTTACTTCTTTTATGTTTACATGGATGCAGCTGGAACATATTCTTCTTAGTATAGTATCTCAAGAATGGAAGAAAAAGTATCCAATGTACTCAGCCCTGCTATGAAACTAAGGTATGCCTTTCATATGAAAACTATAACCCAGTTATAACCTAAGAATATGGGGAATGGGGAGAGGGAGGGGAGGGAAGGGGAAGGTGAGTAGAGGGAGGGTGATTGGTGGGATTACACCTGCAGTGCATCTTACAAGGGTACACGTGAAACTTAGTAAATGTAGAATATAAATGTCTTGACACAATAACTAAGAAAATGCCAAGAAAACTATGTTACACAGGGTGATGAAAATATGTCAAATGGTATATAAAACCAGTCTATGGTACCCCGTGATCACATTAATGTAGACACCTATGATTTAATAAAAAATGAAAATTAAAAAAAAACAAACTACTGTAATTTTACAAGCTAGAGTTGATCATGGTTTGGTACGGGGTTGTAGTGGTGGAGATGGTAAGAAGTGATCAGATTTGGAATATATATAAAAAATACATGGTGTCCCAAAGGTCACCCCCAGTTTCCATACATAGGGAAAATGGTAAATTGTAGCTACATGTACCCTTATTTACAAAATATTCATTACAAAATTTTACAAAATATTTACAAAATGTTCTCTAGGTGTTAGCCACCTCTTTGTAAAATTTTCTAATGAATACTTTGTCAATAAAGTTACATGTAGTTATAGTTTTCCATTTATAGTGACTTTAGGGGGACCTTTGGGACACCCTGTAGAATCAGCAGGATTTGCTGACATACTAGATGCAGGGTGAGTGAGAAAAATCAATCAAGGACTTAGGTTTTAGTAGCTTGAAGGCTGGAGTTGCTATCAATTGGGAGAGGTAGAAGTATGATGCGGCAGAAATATGAGTTGAAGGAGAAGAAAGTGAAGATTTGGAGAAGAAGTAGATTTACAGCAAAGGTAATGAAGCTTAAGTTTCAGGGCCTTTCATTTGCTTGGGATCTACCAATATGTTAGTAATTTATTTTTGAGTGCTTTTTTTTTTTTTCCTAAAGAGGGATCCTCAAATATATGGGCCTGCCCCCCTGATCAGAAGTTACATTTAAAACATGTTAAGTTTGAGTTGTCTATTAGACGTTGGTTATGGACTGAATTGTGTCTTCCTAAAATGTATATTAAATCTCTAACCTCCAATGTGATTATATTTGAAGATAGGGCCCTTAGGAAGGTAATGAAGGTTAAAAGAGGTCATATAGTGAGTCTCTAATCTGATAGGACTAATGTCCTTATAAGAAGAGGAAGAGATGGCCGGAGAGCTTGCCCTTACTCCAAGTGTACCCAGAGAAGAAGCATGTGAGAACACAGTGAGAAGGTGGCAATCTGCAAGGCAGAACACCTTGCCACACAAAAATCCTTATGACATCTTGGACTTTCAAGACTCTAGAACTGAGAGAAAATGAACGTCTACTGGAGGGTCCTCAAACTTTTTAAACAGGGGGCCAATTCACTGTCCCTCAGACCGTCGGAAGGCCAGACTATAGTTAAAAAAAAAACAAACCTATGAACAAATTCCTATGCACACTGCACATATCTTATTTTGAAGTAAAAAAACAAAACCAGAACAAATACAATCACACCACCTCATGTGGCCTGTGGGCCATAGTTTGAGGAGCCCTGGACTGTTTAAGCCAGCCAGACTGCAGAGCTATCTAGTAGGCAACAGAATATGAATCTGGAGTTCAGGAGAGAGGTCTGGGCTGAAGAACTAATTTGGGAATCATAAGCCATGAAACTGAATACATCACCAAGAGTAATTAAAACCATGAAACTGAATACGTCACCAAGGGAGTGAGGGTAGATAAAGAAGAGAAGAGGTCCAAAGTCAAAGCCATGCTGCTCTCCAACATTAAAAATTGGTTTGATGATGAGGAACCTGCAATGAAGTGGGAAGAGCTGTAGCTATGGAAGTGGAGAGGGAAACTTTAAGACTGTAGCATCCTAGAAATGATGGGAAGAGAGTTTAATAAGGAGAAAGGTGTGACTGTGTCAAATGCTGCTGACAGGTCCAGAAAGATGAGGACAGAACATACTATTAGATTTTGCAATGTTACATGACCATTTTGCCTCAGATGCCTTCAGTTTTCTCTGTGAAGTAGGTGATAGGGTCATCTGTTGAGACTGGACTAGGGTGGAGAGAGTTGGGGAGCTAGCACAGTGGGAGATTTAAGGAGAATGAAGAATGTTTGAAGACACCACTGGGGAAAAGTGAAAGTGCAAGTTGACCAGAGAGAAGGATCCGGATTGCTGGGTGGTATGGAAGACCTATTTGAGATGTACAAAAGGCACTTGGATTCACAGCTACAGCAGGGGACGAGATTGTTAAGGGTTAATAAAGTGCTTCTTTTTAAATTTAAAATTAAGAACAGCAGATCCTTGTTAAGGGCCACAGATAGCTTCAATATAAGAAAGAACAGGATGCTGACAGTCCAGGACCTACTTGGACCGCAAGGGAGTGTCATGTAGCAATGTCCAGCTGTAAAAAATCACATGGCCAGAGATCTCTGAATAAGCTTTTGTCCATACACAAAGAGCTTCCCTGAAGCAGTTTGACACTAGGCTACACCAGGTGACATTTGCTGTCCTGATGTTGCTTCTCACTTCCTGGCTGGCCTCAAGGAGCACGTATACATGTGTCTAGTATATTGCAAGTGGACTCTGGAATGAGACCAAAGTGGCTGTGTTCTGACAAGCTCACTAATGCACTCTTTGCCTTTCTGAGAATAATAGTAATGATAATATTTAATACTCTATGACCTCTTTTCTAAGTACTATACATATCCATTTATTGAATGTTCAGCACAGCCCCGTGTGGTAGATACTATTGTTATCCTTATTTTCCAGAGGAGGAAAGGTTAAATAACCTGTTATGGGCACACCAGTAGGAAACAGCAGAGCCAGAATTCAGACCCAGCCCCACTGTGCAATGGGGCATGAAACAGAGTGAAGGGTTACCATGTATGTGCCAGGCAATATAGCAAGCACTTTATATGGATTATCTCATTTCATCCTCACTATAACCCATTGAGTTTGACACTATTACTAATACTATTTTACTAACAAAGTTAATTTAACCCCCACTGCATAGCTAAAAAGTAGTGGAGGCCATTTTGGAACTTAGCAGAGGGTGTAGGGACAGGAGAGTTAGTAGCAGACTACCTGATATCTTCCTTGTCTTGTAGATAGATGTGAAAATGAATAGGTCTTCTTTCTTTTTTAAGACAATCTTACTTTGTTGCCCTCGGTAGAGTGCTGTGGCATCATGTCTCACAGCAACCTCAAACTCTTGGGCTTAAGCAATTCTCTTGCCTCAGCCTCCCAAGTAGCTGGGACTACAGGTGCCCACCACAATGCCTGGTTATTTTTTGGTTGCAGTTGTCATTGTTGTTTGGCAGGCCCAGGCTGGGTTTGAACCCACCAACTCCGGTGTATGTGGCTGGTGCCCTAACTGCTGAGCTATAGGCACCAAGCCGAATAAGGGTTTCTTGATAGAAGCATGTAGATTTTCTCTCAAAGGGCTCATAGCCCCAGCTGTGATAAAGACTCCATGGTTCACAATGGAAGACAAGGCTGGAGATAGATATTTGGGAATAGTCAGTATATAGCTGGGATAGAATCAGATCTCACTGGGATAGAGTCCAGGACTGAGCTCATATGCTTGAAAGACTTCAGCATATAAGGGATATGCAGAGGAAAAGCCAGCAAAGGAGGCTGACATTAGGCCTGTTTTCTGCTTGCCCGAGAGTACTGGTGTGAAACCAGGAGAGATCAGGGTGTCAAAAGGAGAGAGTGGCCAACAGTGTGAAATGGTCAAGTATGATGAGAACTGAGAAATCTGTGGTGGCTCTAGCAAGACAAGAGTCATGGTGACCTTATAGAAAACTGTTTCAGCAGAGCTGTGAGGGCAGAGGGCAGATTGCATTGGCAGAGAAGTGAATGGGGGGTGAGGAATTGGAGACAATGAATGCAGACAACTCTTTGAAGAAGCTCGACTATCAAAGGAATGAGAGATATGATTTAGAGCCAAGAGAATTTTTTCATTTTTCTTTCTTTTTTTTTTTTTTTTTTTAAGATGGGAGAGATTTGAAGATATGTACAAGTAAGGAGTTGGGGAGGGGAGGTTCTGAAGATAAAAGTGAGAGAAGAGATGGATTGAGCAGGGCTTTGAGGACAGCACTAGAGGTGGGAGTAGCCTAGGAAAAGAGGAGTGGCCAGTGATGCTCTGAGACAAGAGGCAAATTAGTGTAGGACACTGTGGATCCATCAAGTTGGGAGGTAGAGAAGGGTTATGCTCCCTACCTCTCTTACACCTGATGCCTTCTCTTTTCTCTGTGAAGTAAGCTCATTTGTTCAAGTGAGAGGAATGGAGTGTGTTGGGTTCTAGAACAAATTAACAATAAATGAAACATGGTTGTCAATGATTGGCAATGTGCCAAGTCATTTATGCGCACACCTCAGTTAACTCTTCACAGCAACCCGCAGCATAAGTATCACCCCAGTCTATAGATGAGGAAGCCCAGGTACTCACTGGCCTAGGAAATATGGAATAGTGGAGAAATTAAAAAGAAGATGTAAGATATAGCTGATTACACTGAATAAAGTAAAAGAACTGAAGGAACATTCTCAGGGCTAAGCTGAGATGGGCTATCCTACTGTGGACTGGCTTCAGTTTGCCCAACTGTGCCACTTGCTTCAGCTGTGGCCACCATCCTGGAAGAGGAGTATATAGATGGTCAGACTGAGGCAGAGTTCAGGGCCAGGCCTAGCTGGTAGATAGAGGGGCTGAGGAGTTCAGGTACTAGTGCAAAAGCAATTCGAGAGATCATCCAGGGAGTCCAGGCTGAAAGAAGGGTGTGAAGTCAGATGCAAGCGGAAAAGCTGGACAAGTAGGGAATGCCCCAGTTCTGGAAATCTATCTGAGGTTTAAGGAATAGATTCATTGGGAAAGTGAGAAACTACAAAAAACAGAAAGTTGTGGTCGGGTCTGAGAATGAGACTTTGGAGGAGGAATGTCAAGAGAGGCAAAACCAAAATTATGTGCATGAGAATGTGGCATGAGGTTGAGAGTGAGGCCCTGGAGATGAGGAGATAAAGCAACTGTGAGACCTGGTTTTTGGGGGGCAGGCAGGTTGTCCATATAGGCTTTCGATTCATGCAAGATGATGGCAGCATGTGAGGTTTGGAGCTAAGACAAATGGCAACCACATCTCTTCTTCTTTTGGTTGGGGAGAATAAGCAGCCATCATTGATTGGGGGAATAGTACCTGGAAACTTGGGGAATGGTGCATTCACCATGAGGGTTCAGGTAGCTGTTTAGGTTAATGACTACAAGGCTCATCCAAACCAGGTTTTCTTCACATCCAAGGTCACTGTAGTAGCTTTCTAATTAACATTTAAATAGTACTCTACAGTTTATAAAGTGTGTCTCCAATTAAATATTCTACTGCATGAATTTTAGGCACAGTATTTTAATATACTTTCTGACCCAAACAGCTTGAACATTGGTTGAACATATGTTGGCTCGTGCAAAGTCACAAATGTGTTTTGAACAGTTTTTAAAGTCCATATTAACAATACTCTTTTGGTATCTGATCTATAGAACCTGTTCAGCTTTTGTCTTTTCCTTCCAAACTCCTAGCATCTTGTGCTCCTTTCCAGATCTCTGGCCTCAGTGAAGCCTTTTGCCCCAATGAACTGAAAAAACGGAATTATGGCTTCTGGCCTAATATTTTTTTCCTACCACATGAGGGCAGACTTTTTAACAAAAATGGGGGAAACAACTATTTACCTTGTACTATATAGAACTGAAAATAGTGAGAAGTTATGTTAAGGACAGATTTTGTGTGGTTTCTAGGTCTTGACAAATCTACCACTCTCTTCAAACCTGGAAATCTTCCTGTTCACTGAAAGATGAACTGGTTCCCTCCTTCTCCTCCTTTCTGCTTTCCTCCCTTCCTCTCTCTTTTACTCCCATAAATATTTATTGAGCATTTTATTCTAGATAAAACATGGGATGCTGAGTTCAACTCAAACTTCAGATAAACAGGAGTCTAGAGTCTTCTAGAGTCTAAGTATGTCTCATCCACATACTTGGGCGATACTTACATTAAAATAGTTAATCTGGAATTCAAGTTTAACTGGGTAGCCTATATTTTTATTTGTTAAGTCTGGCTACTGTAACCCTGAACTAAGAGCTATACTGGAAACTGTGGGCTTGAACAGAGGAAAGAGCTCCCAGTCTCCGGGCAGAAGCATGCCTAAAATAGTGAGCAGTGCACTGTTAGAGTTACAGGGACAGAGATGAGCAGCAACTGGCCCAGCACAGGCAGTTAGGGAAGATTATCTCATCTTTAGTACTCTCTCTTACTCCCTGTGTGCCACCTTTGCATATTCCATTCTTTGAACCTGCAATACCCAGCTTATCCTCCTCTAGGAAGCCTCCCGTGGTCTCCCTAAGGACAGCCGTCACCTCAACACCTTCTATCCATATCTCAAATAACATTTATCACACTATGATTGATATTATGTCTTATTCAACAGACTATGTGAAACTAGAGGTAAGAGATTTGTGTCTTTCCCAGTGGTTAACATGGTGCCTGGTATGTAATAAGCACCCCAAACATGTACAATTTAAAAAATGAGTGATTTAAGCTCCAGACCTTAGGAAAGTCACTAAATTTTTCTTTGTCTCAGTTTTGCTAACATATATAAGAAAATGATCTGATTCAGTGACCTCTAATGTCTTTTACACATCTACAAAAAGTCCCATGATTCTATCTATAAGTTAAGTTGAAGATTGACAAGGCACATGCAGTAGCCCCAGCTCTGAAGCTGGAAGCAGCAGTTTGACTTCCCTTTTAAATGGCACTTTGTTGATATAATACCAATGTTTATGTTTCCTCCCAAGGTGAATGGTTATTAGGAGATGGGGCCTTTGGAAGGTGATTATATAATAAGGTCTGAACCTTCATGAATGGCATTAATGCCCTTACAAAACATTAGTGGCCAAAAAAGCTCCCTTGCTCCTTCTACAATGTTGGACATAGCAAGAAACAGGGGCAGGCCCTCACAGGACACTGAATCTGCTAGCACCTTGATCTTGGGCTTTCCAGCCCCCAGAACTGTGTAAAATAAATGTTTATCATTTAAGTTTATGATATATTTGTTATAGCAGTCTGAACTAAGCTAAGTATTAACTAAATTATAGGTAGCTCTTGCTGGATCCTCCCACTCTTCTGAATGCTATTGTAATTGTATTACACTTAGAGGTAAAATTACATAAGTGTCAGCTCTGGAGTCCGACTGCCTGAATTCATGGTTCAGCTGCACTTCTTACCTGTTGACCTTAAACAAGTTAGCCAACTTCTCTGAGCCTTGAAATAATGAAAATGCTAAATCTTACCTCATAGGATTGTAAGAGAATTAAAATAAAGTAATATATGTAAAATTCTTAGAAAAGTGCCTGCTGTAAAATAAATATTATGCCTGGTAGATTTGTACCATATAAATATACATAGAGAATAAAAGTATATGCATATATATAAGCTTACAGCCCTATTAAGAAGATATGCTTATTGTACTCATTTTACAGATAAGGAAACAGAGGCTCAAACTGGGCAGATATTTCTTAAGGTCACACAGCTGACCCTTCTAACCACTATGCAAAATTGTTTCTGTTTTTGTTTGTTTGTCTATTTGTTTTAAATAAGCTCTTTATTTTTAGGTAAGTTTAGATTTGCAGAAGAGTTGCAAAGAATGTTCAGAGTTTTTATATATCTTACATAGTATGCCCATTATATTTTCCCTTAATGTTGACATCTTATATAGACATCTACATTTATTTCAAGTAACAATCTTATTTGCAGATACAGTTGGATTTAAACCAACAAAAATAAGGAAAGACAAGGATAGACACTACATATTGGTAAAGGGAAGCACACAACATGAAGAGATTTCAATAATTAACATTTACACAACCTACCTGAACACTCCTCAATTTATAAAACAAACTTTCACTGATCTGAATAATATGGTATCTTCCAGCAGCATAAAAGTTGGAGATTTTAATACCCCTTTGAAAGTACTAGACAGACAGATCCTCCAAGCAGAAACTAAACAAAAAATAATGGACTTAAACATAATCCTAGAACAAATGGACTTAATAGACATATATAGAACATTTCATCCTAACAAAACTGAATACACATTCTTCTCATTAGCCCATGGATCATCCTCTAAAGTTGATCATATCTTAGGACACAAATCTAACCTTAAAAAATTCAAAGGAGTAGAAAATATTCCTTGTATCTTCTTGGAACTTCATGGAATAAAAGTTTAACTCAACAACAACAGAAATCACCTGAGCTCATGAGTTCAAGACCAGCCTGAGTTAGAGCGAGACCTCCTCTCTAAAAATAGCCAGGCATTGTAGCAGGTGCCTGTAGTCCCAGCTACTTGAGAAGCTGAGGCAAGAGAATCACTTGAGCCCAAGAGTTGAGGTTGTTGCAAGCTGTGACACCATGGCACTCTACCAAGGGTGACAAAATGAGACTTTGTCTCAAAAGAAAAGAAAAGAAAAAGCAAGTCAACAACCTAATGGGCCATTTCAAGCAAGTGGAAAAGGAAGAACAAATGAACACCAAACTCAGTAGAAGGAAAAATATAACCAAAATTAGAGCAGAATTAAATGAACTTGAGAATACAAGAATCATTCAGAAGATCAGTGAAACAAAAAGATGGTTCTTTGAAAAGATTAATAAAATCAATAAACCCAGGGCCAGACTAACCAGAAACAGAAAAGTAAGATCTCTAATAATTTCAATAAGAAACTAAAAAAGGGAAATAACAATAGATACCACAGAAATACAAATGATTACTACAAAATACCCTTTGCCTAGAAATTTGAAAATATAGAGGAAATCGAACAACATGTGGAATCACACCAACCTACCAAAACTCAACTAGAAAGAATTAGAAATTTTGACTATGTCAAGCACTGAAATTGCATCAACAATACAAAAGCTTCCAAAAAAGAAAAACTCTGGACCAGATAGTTTCACATGGGAATCCTATTAAACCTTCAAAGAGGAACTAGTACCTATATTGCATAACCCATTCCAAAATATAGAAGGGAAGGAATCTTCCCTAACATGTTCTATGAAGCAAATTTTACCATGATTTCAAAAACAGGAAAGAACACAACAAAAATGAAAACTATACGCCAATATCATTAATGAATACCAATGCAAAAATATTCAATTAGATCTTACCAAACAGAATACAGTGACATATTTAAAAAACTTATACATCATGATCAAGTGGGTTTTATCCCAGGGTTGCAAGCCTGGTTCAACATATATAAATCTATAAATGTAATTCACCACATAAATAAAATAAAAAACAAAGACCATATGATTCTCTTAATTGATACAGAAAAGCCTTATGACAAAATCCAGCATCCTTTTCTGACAAGAACACTTAAGAAAATTGGTATAGAAGGGACAGGTCTTAAACAGATAGAGGCCATCTACAATAAACCCACAGCCAATATCATATTGAATAGAGTAAAACTGAAAGCAATTCCACCTAGAACTGGAACTAGACAAGGATGCCCACTATTGCCATTGCTTTTCGACATAGTGCTGTAAGTCCTAGCCATTGCAATCAGGCAATAGAAGGAGATCAAGGGTATTCAAATGGGGAAAGAGGAGGTCAAACTCTTGCTCTTTGTGGATGACATCATCTTATACCTGGAAAACCACAGGAACTCAACTATAAAGCTCTTAGACGTGATCAAGAAATATCATAACATCTTGGGATACAAAATAGACATCCACAAATCAGTATCCTTCATATATTCAATAACAAGCTGAGAATCAAATCAAAGACAGAATACATTTCACAGTAGCTTCAAAGAAGTTGAAATACCTAGGAATGTATCTAACAAAGAATGTAAAGGATCTCTACAGAGAGAACTATGAAATCCTGAGAAAAGAAATAACAGAAGACATTAACAAATGGAAGAACATACTGCAATCATGGCTGGAAAGAATCAACATCATTTAAATGTCCATGCTACCCAAAGTGATCTATAGATTCAATGCAATGCCCATCAGAGCATCAATGTCCTACTTTGAAGAACTTGAAAAAATAGTACTTCATTTCAAATGGAACCAGAAAAAAATAATACAATTTTTAGAAATAAAAATGAATCTGGAGGCATCATGTTGTCAGACTTCAGGTTATACCATAGGTCTATAATGATCAAAATAACATGATACACACACACAAATAGAGATATAGATCTATGAAATAGAACATAGAACCACCTAGAGATGAACTCAGCGACATATCACCATCTCATCTTTGATAAACCAAACAAGAGCACACACTGGGGAAAAGAATCCCTATTTAATAAATGGTGCTGAGAGAACCAATTAGCCACATGTAGAAGACTGAAACTGAACTTGCACCTCTCACCACTGACAAAAATTGACGCTTGGTGGATAAAGATTTAAATTTAAGACGTGAATCAATAATAACTGTAGAAGATAGTGTGGTAAAAAACTCTTGATACTATTGGCCTGGGAAAATTATTTATGAAGATGACTCTGTTGGCAACTGAAGCAACATCAAAAATAAATAAATGGGACACGATCAAGCTAAAAAGCTTCTGCACAGCTCCAAGGGTACCACAACTAAAGCAAACAGACAGCCTTTAAAATGGGAGAATATATTTGCATGCTATAAATCTGACAAAGGGTTGGTAACTAGAATCTACAGAGAATTCAAATTGATCAACAAGAAAAGAGCAAACAACCCAATTTCTAAGTGGGCAAGACACTTGAACAGAAACTTCTCTGAAGATAACAGATGAATGGCCAACAAATACCTGAAAAAATGCTCATCATCCCTAATCATCAGAGAAATGCAAATCAAAACCACTCTTAGATATCACCTAACTCCAGTGAGATTAGCTCACATCACAAAGTCCCAAATCTGCAGATGCTGGCATGGATGTGGAGAGAAGGGAACACTTTTGTACTGCTGGCGGGATTGCAAATTAATACAACCTCTATGGAAAGGTGTTTGGGGAATTCTCAAAGAACTAAAAGTGAACCTTCCATTTGATCCCACATTCTCATTACTACGTATCTACCCAGAAAAACAAAAATCATTTTACCAAAAGGACATTTGCATCAGAATGTTCATTGCAGCTTAATTCACAATTGCTAAGATGTGGAAGCAACCCAAATACCCATCAACCCATGAATAGATCAACAAACTGTGGTAGATATATACCATGGAGTACTATTCAGTTATAAGAAAAGAGGGAGACTTTACATCTTTTATGTTGACCTGGATGGAGTCCAGAAGAAACACATTCTTCTCAGTAAAGTATCTCAAGAATGGGGGAAAAAGTATCTAATGTATCCATAATACTATTAAACCAATATATCAACAACTACATACCAACATGAAAGAAAAAAACACAAGTATAGTCTAGCAAGGTTGAGGGGAGTGCAGGGAAAGAGGGGGTGGAGGAGGGAAGGTGATTAGGGGATCTCACCTAAAGTGCACAATGTGAGGATGCTCTGCACACCCCCTGGGTGAAGGGCTCAACTACAAAGTGAACAGTACCTTAGAATTGAAAACAATGTCACCTAAACATTTGTACCCTCATGTTAATCTGAAACTAAAAAAAAGAAGTTCACAGTCTACTTGGAGTAAGAGAGAGAAAGAACAGTTATAATAAAGGGAAATCAGTGTAATTATAGTTAAGCACAAAGGATTGTGGAGATACAGACAAGGAACAGCCAATTCAGACTGAGACACACATGCTGAGAAGTACAAGATGAAGGCAGGCAAAATCAGGGTGTGTGTGTATTCATGGGGTGGGGCTTTGGGAGGCAATTTCAAACAAGTATTCAAGCTGGAAAAAACATCATGTCCA
>CAUYPK010120917.1:0-11772 GCA_963574355.1 Loris lydekkerianus
TTAAATAATACAAGCAGGCACAGAAGACAAATAACACATGTTCTCACACATATGTGGAAGCTAAATAAATTGATCTCACAGAAGTACTGAGAAGACTAGTGGTAACTAGAGGCAGGGAAGGCTAGGGAGGTAAGATAGGGAGAGGCTGAAATATTTACAATAATCTTTTTATTCATTCAATCAACTATTTTGATTAATACAAAATTACATCTACATAGGAGAAATAATCTTTAGTGTTTTATAACATTGTAGGGTGGCTACAGTCAACAGTAATCTGTTCTATGTTTTAAAATAGCTGGAAGAAAGGATTTTGAAAGTTTCCAACCCAAAGAAATGATATATATTTGAGCTGATGGATATAATAATTACCCTGATTTGGTCATTATACACTATATAAAGATAGCGAGATATCACATTGTATCCCAAAAATATGTACAATTATTGTGTTAATAAAACATTTTTTAAACATTTAAATTTTAGAAGAACTTTACATTTGGTTGATTATAAAGTGTTTTGGTTCTAAGTTTTTTGGTTGTTTTTTTCTGATTAGATAATTGTTTTCTCTTTAGAGATACTATGCAATGGCCAATCTCATATTTTATATATTTATAACTAGGGAATTAACTGTACTAATAAAAGTATGAATTTATATCTATAAGAACATAGATGACTATTTAGTACTTTAATTATTCTAACCAAGATAGTGTTTATCAGTCAAATGATACCTATCATGTTATTAAGACCTGAAATACAGGCTTTAGCAGTGTCTCCATTCATAACTACTTACTACAGAAAAGCAAAATGACAAGAGAATGGATCTTCTGCATTAACTATCAAACGTGTTCATTAACATATATGCTGATTAGTCTAGGTTGTTCTAAATATTTAGAAATAGGGCATTTGCATATATTTCTGTTTTCCAGACCTATTATTTCTGCTTAAAGTTTATGGACTTTTTTCTCTTAAAAAAACACTTACTTACCCAGCCTTCCTCTTATCATGCGTGGTTTCATACTGTTTATTCCTAGTTAGTTCTATAAAAATATCTGGAAATAATACCTTAAACAGAAAAGAATAAATAAGATTTTAATATTAAAAAATATGTATACAATTTTCAATACAGATTGAAAATCCTCAACAAAACAACATCATACAGAACTCAGGAAAATACAAAAGAATTACAAACCATTACCAAGTGAGAATTATCCCAGGAAAGCTGGGTTAGTTTAACATCTTAAAACCCAGTCAATGTATACACTATGTTATAAGAATAAAGGACAAAAATGACAGGATTGTCTAAATACATTTTTATGATACAAACATTCAATAAATAAAGAATGGAAAGTAACTTTCTCATCCTGATAAATACAGCATCTTTGGAAAGACTGCATCTAATATCATACTTAATACTGAATGATTTTTCCTTCAGATAAGGAATAAAGTCCACTCTCATCTGTTCTATTCAACATCTTATGGGAAATCATAGCCCAGGAGATAAAGCAAGAAAAAGAAATAAATCTCATATGAATTATTAATAGAAAGAAAAACAATAAAACTAAATCTATTCATAGCAATGTCATTACTTACATAGATAATACCAGAGAATCTATAAAACAAATCAAGGTAAAAGTATACAAAATCAATACATAGAGTTCAATCCTATTTCTACATGTTAGTGACCAAATATTTTTTATTTATTTATTTTCTTTTTTTTGTACTGAGACAGACTCTCAAGCTATCGCCCTGGGTAGAGTGCAGTGGCATCACAGCTCACAGCAATCTCAAACTCCTGGGCTTAAGTGATTCTCCTGCCTCAGCCTCCCAAGTAGCTGGGACTACAGATGCCCACCACAATGCCTGGCTATTTTTTATTTTATTTTTATTTTTTTGCAGCTGTCATTGTTGTTTTAGCTTGCCCAGGTCAGGTTCAAACCTGCCAGCCTCGGTGTATGTGGCCGGCGACCTACCCACCGAGCTGCAGATGCCACCCCAAATATTTTTTAAATACTCTTATAATAGCTAAAAAGTAAAATATGGGGGTACAAATTGAATAAAACATAGAAAGCACCTGTATGCTGAAATCTGAAAAAGCTTTCAAAAGAAACAAGTGATGTCAAATTAATATAATGACATACCATGTTCATGAATTAAAATATTCAACATGGTAAAGGTATTGATTCAGTCCAAATTGATTCACTGACTTAATGCAATTTCAATCAAAATTCCTCCAACATGTTTGGAAATACAGACATATAAATTTTTATTTATATGGTGAAGAAAATGTTAAAACAAATTTTTTAAATAAGAAAGAATTATACTGCCTGATTTTATTTTATTTATTTATCTATTTTTGGAGACAGAGTCTCACTTTGTTGCCCTGGGTAGAGTGCTGTGGCCTCAGAGTTCACAGCAATCTCAAACTCTTGGGCCCAAGCGACCCTCTTGCCTCAGCCTCCCAACTAGCTGAGACTATAAGCACCCGCCACAATGCCTAGCTGTTTTTAGGGTTGGGGTCTCACTCTTGCTCAGGTTGATCTTGAACTCCTGAGCTCAGGTGATCCTCCCACCTCGGCCACTCAAAGTGCTAGGATGACAGGTGTAAGCCATTACTCCTGGCCTAGTGCCTGATTTTAAAACTTACTATCAAGCAAAAATAATCAAGACAGTACAGAATTAGCTAAAGAATAGACACATAATCAATGAAAGAACAGGAGTCTGGAAATGGACCTACAGAGTCATGGCCAACTGACTTTTGACAAAGATGCAAAAGTAATTCAACAAGCATTTTCAACAAATTGTTAGAACAAATGAACATCCATATGTAATTAAAAAATACTCATAAACATCTACAAAAATAGATTATAGAACTAATGTAAAATGTAAAATCATAAAACTTTTAGTTAAACACAAAAGAAAAAAATCTTTTTGGCCTATGGTTAGGCAAAGAGTTCTTAGAACATTAAAAGCTCAACATGTAAGAGAAAAATTGACAAATTTAACTTAATCCAAATTAAAAACTTTTGCCAAAAGGCATTGTTAAGAGAATTAAAAGCTGTATGAGAGGCTTGGATAGAGCATTTGCAAATTGTACTCATCAAATTGCTTCTTAACATAATTGTTAAAAATGGTCAAAACTAGTCAGGAAAAGGACAACTCAATTTTTAAAATGGGTAAAAACTTGAACAAAGACTTTCAATAAAAGAGTATATTGGAGACAAACACAAGAGAAGATATTCAATGTCAGCAAACATTAGAAAAATAAAAACCATGAAGAAATGCCACTACACGCCTATGAGCTAAAATTAATACTGGCATGACCAAGCACTGATGGAGTTGCAGAACTACTGGAACTCTCATGCATTGCTGTGGGAATGCAAAAGGCACACCACTCTGGAAAATGGTTTGACATCATCTTATAAACATACACTTACACTATGACACAGTTATCCCACTTCTGAGTATATATTCTAGAGAAATGAAACCCTTTATTCCCGTGAAAACTTATATTCAAATGTTCATAGCAGTTCTATTTACCATTGCCCCAAATCCCAAATAACCCATATATTCCTCAACCAGTGAAAAAATAGGCAAACTGAGGTTACCCATACAATGGGCTTTTGCTCAGCAAAAATAAAAGAAGAACTACTGATATAACAATTTAAATGAACCTCAAACACATTCCAGTGATTAAAGGAAGTCAATTTTAAAATCAACCACATTACTTTATGATTACATTTATATATCATCCTCCAAAAGATAAAAGTGTAGTGATGGAGACAGATCAGTGGTTTTTACAGTTTAGGGTTGAGGGACATAAGGCCAATAAATAAATAGCACAAGGGAGTTTTTTGGAGTGGTGGAACTCTTCTATATCCCAATCTTGATGTTAATTATATGGATCTATTATACATATGCAAAATTCATACAACTGTTTATCCTGAAAATTTACAGTTTCACTTTATGATGAACTAAACAATGAAATGCAAAACAGTCTGAAAAAATTGATACATACACACATATGTTTTTAAAACTGTCTAGAAGAAATAATCAAATTTGAAATTAATTTATTTTTCTGTAATATGATATTTTTAAGACCATCAGGTATAGAAAGCAGGAATAATCTACAAGATTCAAGATAGGCTACTTCAGAGAAATAGTTAACCTGTACTGTTTTAATGCCACTTTTTGTTTTACAGGGTGGGATGGAAGGAAACTGTGCTTTGATTGTTAATATAACTATATTTTCAATGAGAAAAGTAAAGGAGTGGCGTGACCAGTTCCATTAAAATAACCTGATGATAAAGTCAGTGTAAACTGCAGAGTTTAGTGACTTCACTCACCAGCTATTGGACTTTTAAGCAATTATATGGTTTGATTCACTAGGAATTTACTACTCAGAGGAAGTAAGTCAGACAAATGAGGAAAGACCCCAGGGATCAAACTTTCTCTGTGCACAGGGCAATGAGATTTCAGACACACTGATTTGTTATGCAGATCTCTCACTGGGTTGTTGTCTTTCACCCAGGACTCAGAGCTCATTCCAGAAAAAGAACCCCCCCTCACCTGGGAGGCCCAACCCAGACACACCAAACTTTTTAATGGCCTGATTCTATAGCTTGGAGTCTCTTAGCAAGAGCTTAATGAGTCCTTTTGTGCCAGGGGGCTCTTGTCTCAGAGGACATAATGAATAGGAGATCATTATTTTCATGAGATTTGTACCATTAATATTAAAATAACAATTCTTGAGATCATTCCTTTTAATTTGAGAGAAAACTGGGCTAATTACCAATTCCTGTAAAGTTGAACTTTCCAGCCAGTCCTCCAACATGCTCTTCCGCATCCAGAAAAGCAAACCAGACACCACGGATTAAGTCTAGGCTGTTCTCTCCCATTTGGTCCTCACATCCCACCAAATCCCAAATCCTGATAACTCTATTTCTCTACTACCTCCAAAATCCAGTTCCTATTTCTCACATGTACTCTAGTTTTCTTAGTTAAATTCTTATAACCTCTCTTTTGAATTATTGAAATACTTTTCCTTCTTCCCTTTTCTGAGACATATTTTCAACTACTGCCAATGATGTGCTTAAAATTCAACTCGTTGATATCATTCTCTGTTGTAAATAATTCATTGCCATTCATGTTGGGCAAAATAAAATCTGAGTTCCTCAGCTTAACATTATGGAAGGGTGTTCATCAATAACCTTGCTCTTTCCCCTGCCTTCATGTCATACCCAAGACAATTTCCAGTAGCCAAACACATCAAACTACTGAACTTGAAATTATTCTTGTCACCTTGCCTAGCACCTCCTTTTTGTTCTTTATTGTAATGCCTTCTTTCCGTCTTTTACTTTCTAACTTATTTAGTCTTCAAAACAGACCTCACCTATTACAGGAAACCCAAACTTCAATGATCAAGTTAAGTGCCCACCGCATTCACTCCACCACACATTGTTGGCATCAGATTGCACTGAATTTTTCTTTAAGTTATTTGTATCGTCACTGTCCCAGTTAGTATAGAATACTTACTGAAGGGAGGCACCTGTGGCTCAGTGAGTGGGGCACCAGCCACATACACAGAGGCAGGCGGGTTCAAACCCACCCCAGGCCAGCTAAAACAACAATGACAACTACAACCAAAAAATAGCCGGGCATTGTGGTGGGCGCTTGTAGTCCCAACTACTTGGAAGGCTGAGGCAAGAGAATTGCTTAAGCCCAAGAGTTTGAGGATACTGTGAGCTGTGATGCCATGGCACTTTACCCAACATGACAGCTTGAGACTCTATATCAAAAAAAAAAAAAAAATACCATGTTGGGGGAAAAAAAGAATACTTAGTGAAAAAAGAAGAAAAAAGCCAAATGAAATGAGAAGTGACTACCATGTGAATGAATGAGTATTAAACATTACTGATATCTCTATTTCTCAAAGCTGGAGTTTGGGGACATTAGATATAGTATCAATTATAAATATGTCTAATAAGTAACAATTTAGTATTATAAAATAATGGGTTATAATAAAGTTGAACTTTATTTTCCATTACTTTCTCTTGTCATAAAACCAATATATTTTATAAAGATCCATTACACATCCATTACTGTGCTAAGCATTTTAGCAGAAGAAATAATAAAAAATGGATAGCAGTCCCTATCTGCAAGGAGCTTATTATTTGTTTAAACCACTATTTAAATATGTTCAAGTTCATCTGTGCACACCTACATATGAGAAGAGGTTACTCTAAATGCAAAGCTACTGAAATCTGATTCCTTTCTCTTACTAATAGTGGTGAGGTCAGATCCCTCATTCCTGTGCTCAGTAATTGCAGAGTATATTTGAGATTCTGTTTTCTCCACTTTCCCAAAAGCAAATTCATGTCATGAGGGTAGAGGGCTCTGCTTAGAGACAAAAAAAAGATGCACTTTCTTGTGAAATGATCTCACAATTTCAGGGAGACTGGTGGGTTCAATAAAAATATGATCAAACTAGTATATATTGATTATATGTATTTGATATAAGAAGAAAGAGGCAGATGTCAGTGTTTAAAATTTTCTTATAAGCCTTCAGGGAATTTTCAAATTTGTGACAGTATCACAGGGCCTACTGCAATACATATTCAAACTAGAATCCCAAGTTGATGGTGCATGCCTGTACTAGACACATCAACTAAGCTTTTATTATTAAAATTAAATTTTGGAAACCAGTTCCCAGAGATTCTAAAGCAAAAGTCTGGAGAGCAAGATAAATATGGGTTTGCATCCGCAGGGAAAGAGCTCTGGAGGCGACTAACCCATGTTAGGCTAGGATTGAGGGCAGTGGCAGGACCACCAGCCACTGGTCCTGATCCACAAGAATTACCTTGTCCCCTCTCATACTCTACATCTGGCCTGCATGCCCCTGGAGAGAACAGTCCTGCCTCAACCAGGAGAAATAGGACATCACTGGGCCTGCATTTGGTTTTCTTATGCAAAGGAGTTTATTAAAAGTCATTCATTGAATGACTTAATAAATGGAATAAAGACTTAAACATAAGACCTGAAATTGTAAAACTACTAGAAGAAAAAAGCCTATGATATTGGTCTGGGTAATTTTTTTTTTTTTTTTTTTTTTTTTTTTGTGTGTGAGGCAAGGTTTCACACTGCTGCCTCTGTTATAGTGCAATAGCGTCGTCATAGCTCACTGCAACCTCATACTCCTGTGCTCAAATAATTTTTCTGCCTTAGCCTCCCGAGTAGTTGGGATTACAGTCATGCACCACCACACCCAGATACTTTTTCTATTTTTTCTAGAGACAGAATCTCACTTTTTCTCAGGCTGGTCTTGAACTTCTGGTCTCAAGTGATCCTCCTGCTTCAGCCTCCCAAAGTGTTAGGGTTATTAAAGGCCTGAGCCACTGTGTCCAGCCATGATTTTTTTTTAAATATGATCCCAAAGCATAGGCAACAGAAGCAAAAATAGACAAATAAGATTATATCAAACTAAAAACTTCTGTACAACAAAGATAACAATGAAAAGAATACAGAGATATTTCTCAAGACATATATATGGCTGACAGGTATATAAAAAATCCTCAAAATCACCAATAATCAGAGAAATGCAAATTAAAACCACAATGTGGTATCACCTCACACTTTTTAGAAAGGTTACTATCAAAAAGATGAAAAATGCTAAGCGTTAGTAAGAATGTGGAGAAAAGAGAACCTTTGTATACTATTGTTAGGAATGTTAATTAATACAGCCATTATGGGAAACTATGTGAAAATTCCTCAAAAAATTAAAAATAGAGTTACTATAGGCCCCCACAACTCAGTATATATTCAAAAGAAACTAAATCAGTTTATCAAAGACATATCTGCATGATCATGTATATTTCATCATTGCTCACAACAGCCAAGATGAGAAATCAACCTAAGTGTCCATCAACAGGTATACAAATAAAAAAAAATGTGCTATATAGACACAATGAAATACTATACAGCTTTTTTAAAAAGAAGGAAATCTTATCATTTTTAACAACATGGATGAACCTGAGCACATTATGTTAAGTGAAATAAGCCAGGTACAGAAAGCCAAGTATTGCATTATTTCCTTTATATGTGAAATCTGAAAAAGTTGAACTTATAGAAGCAAAGAGAATAATATACTCCAACAATTAAGTTTGAGAACTTGCCACTATGTGCTTATGTTGGTGGCACTGTGCAAACAACTCAATAAGATTTTATAATCTTGGTGTATCAGTTTCTCACAGTTGTTTTCATGTCAACTTATAGTGATGTCTTGCTGAGTGGCGTTCATTTTTTTTTTTTTTTTTTTTTGCGTGTATTTGTGTACCATCGTAAAAATCTTGAAGCTTGAATTAGAATCATGAACAAAATTAACAAGAATTAAATTTCTTGTTAAACTTGGCAAAAGCAGAAGTGAAAGCAAGGACATATTAGTTCAAGTTTATGGGGGATAATGCCATGAAGAAAACGGCAGTGTGCAAATGGATTGATTAAACATTTTTCTGAGGAGAGAGAAAGCATCACTGATGAAGAGAGGTCAGGATGGAGAATAACAAGCAGAACTGAAGAAGACATTGCAAAAATTTATCAAATTGTGAATCAAAATCATCAACTGACTGTAAGAAGCATAGCAAACCAAGTAAACATACATGGAGGAAACATAAACATACATTCAGGAAAATCTTCATTGAAAATCTTGGCTGATATCTCATGGCTTTTGCATCATGACAATTCGCCAGCTAACACAGCACACTGTCTATGAGGGAATCTTAAGCCAGTAAACAAATAACAGTATTGGAATACTCTCCCTATTCATCTGGGTCCCAATGACTTTCTTCTTTACCCAAAGATAAAGGAAATATTGAAAGGAAGACATTTTGATGACACTCGGAACAGGAAAGGTAATACAATGACAGCACTGATGACCTTTCCAGAAAGAGTTCCAAAATTGCTTTTAAGGGTGGACTACTTGCTAGCATCAGGGCATAGCTTCTCAAGGGTGCTGTAGGTGACCGTAGTGATATTTAGTAATGAGGTATGTAGCACTTTTTTCTAGAATGAGTTTACAAAGTTAATTGTTACTGTGATTTTACTAGGGGCTAAGGCAAGGATGGGGGGAGGTGTTGGTCAAAGGGTAGAAATTTTCAGTTAGATAGGAGGAATATGTTCAAGAGATCTATTATACAACATGGCAACTATAGTTAATAAAAATGTATTGTATACTTGAAAATCACTAGAAGAGTAGATTTTATGTATTCTCACCTCAAAAAAGTAAGTATGTGAAATAATGCTCATGTTAATTAGCTCCACTGAGCCATTCCACAATGTATAATTTACTTCAAAACATCATGTTATAATCATAATTGCCTACAATTTTATTTCTCAATTAGAAACTAAAATTTTAGTAAGAATAAAGAACTATGATAATGTCATTTAGTCTCACTGCCTGAGAAACTAAGAAAGGGGAAGTCATGTCAATGGCATGCTTTTGCCTCACTAACTTACTTGTATCCTTCCACAACTCCTGCTCTTGGACATTAATCACTGAGATCTGATCCAGAACCATTTGACAAAGTCAATACCAATGCAGAAAATAGAAAAATCAGTCCAAAATTTAGCCTTTGTCACAGACCCTCTGAGGCTCACTTTTCTTTTTTGTTCTTTTTGTTGTTGTTGTTATTGTTGTTGTTGCTGTTGTTGAGACAGAGTCTCACTATTTTGCCCTTGGTAGAGTGCTGTGGAGTCACAGCTCATAGCAACTTCTAACTCTTGGGCTTAAGCTATTCTTTTGCCTCATCCTCCCAGGTAGTTGGGACTACAGGCACCCACCACAATGCCCAGCTATTTTCGTTGTTGTTGTTGTTGCACTTGTCATTGTTGTTTAGCTGGTCCAGGCTGGTTCAAACCCATCAGCCTTGGTGCATGTGGCTGGCGCCATAACCACTGTGTTACAGGCACTGAGCCAGGCTCACTTTTCTTATGTAGAGAATATTAATAGCACCCGCTTCTCAGAGTCATTGTAAAGATTTAGTAAAAAGATACAATATGTGAAGGACTTAACATAATGCTGTAGTAAATGTGCAATAATGTCTACCTGTTGTGATGATATTATTGGCTGAAATTTTTCTTAAATATTCAGAAGTGTGGACAGTGCATTATCATCATCATAAACATGCCAGTAACATTAATCACTTCAAAAACAACTATAGCAGGATGTTTCCATCTTCATAATCTACTACTATATAAATTCGAAATGAAGCTGTCTGAAGATTTGTGTGAATGGCATTGTTGCTGGAAATTGATGAAGGGGTCCCCATTCCCCTCCCCCTTGTTTTAGTAAATATCCAGACCCCACTGCTTCATACCTGAGTTGGAGTCAGCTCTGTTAATCATACTGTGTAGGACCTTTCCATATGCCTTAGACCTAATTGCGGCTTCAATAGAGCAACAGTCTCCCTATGGGATGTTTAACCAAACAGACAATTCCACCCCTCAAGCCATTCCACAATCCCAGTAACAGGTACTCTCACCTAGGCTAACCTTCCTGTTGGTGCTGTGTACTCAAGCCAAACATTAGCACTTTATTGTAGAACAGCTGGTACCCAAGGGAGGATAGCTAGTGTCTCCCACTACCATAGAACACAAAGAAGCAAGAATACCACCTGAACATTAAAGAAAGAATGCATAAGAATAAGAGTAAAATGGTACCCGAGAGGAACAGCTAAAATCTTTTCTCAACTTAATTTTAGCCTAAGATGTGATCAATTTTGGAGGAAGTTCTGTGGGCTGATGAGAAGTATGTGTATTTGGTTTTGTTGGGATGAAATGTTCTGCAGATGTCTGCTAAATTCAAACATTGAATGGTTAGGTTTAAATCTAAAATTTCTTTTCTCATTTTCTTATTAGAGGATCTATCCAATACTGCGAAAGTAGTGTTAAAACCTCCAACTATTATAAAACTGGAGGAAATCAAGTTGCTCATCTCACTTAGACTTGTTCTTATAAATTGAGGCACATTCTGGTTTGGTGCATACATATTAATAATTAAAATCTCATCATATTAAGTATTTCTCTTAACAAATATGAAATGACCATTCTTATCCTTCTTTACTTTTTTTTAGTTTAAAGCCTCTTGTATCTCTAAATAAAATTGCAACACTTGCTTCGTTCTGATTACCATTTGCCTGAAATATGGATGACCCTCCTTTCACACTGAGTCTATATTTGTCTTTTAATGTAAGATGTGACTTTTATATGCAACAAATATCTGGTCTGTTTTTGTACCCAGTCAGTTAACCTATGCCTCTTTAGGGGACAGTTTAAGCCATTCACATTAATCAAGAACATTGATAAGTCTGGTGAAATTTTGGTATCGAGTTTTTCAAAAGTCCAGTGTACATTTTTAATCCTTTCACCAGTGTGGAAGTTGGAGTTTCATGGAAAGTTTCTGACTGACTTTACTTTTGTGGTAGGGAATTGTGTTGGTCATTATGGAGAATAGGTCTGAGAATATCCTGAAGAGCTGGTTCAGTTATGGCAAATTTTTTAACATATGAATGTCATTAAAGTATTTAATTTCTCCATTATAAATGAAACTCAGTTTAGCTGTATAAAGGATCCAGGGTTGAAAGTTATTTTGCTTTTGGAGATTAAAAGTCGGTGACCACTCTCTTCTGGCTTGAAATGTTTCAGCAGAGAGATCTGCAGTCATTCTAATATTCTTCCCTTTGTAGGTAGTAGATTTAATACATCTGCCTAATTTCAGAATTTTCT
>CAUYPK010120919.1:0-62624 GCA_963574355.1 Loris lydekkerianus
ATGGGGCACCATACACTGGTTTTATAGACCATTTGACATATTTTCATCACACTGGTTAACATAGCCTTCCTGGCATTTTCTTAGTTATTGTGTTAAGACATTTATATTCTACATTTACTAAGTTTCACATGTACCTTGTAAGATGCACCATAGGTATAATCCCACCAATCACTCTCCCTCCGCCCATCGTCCCCCTCCCTCACCTCCCTCTCCCCTTCCCCATATTCTTAGGTTATAACTGGGTTATAGTTTTCATATGAAAGCCATAAATTAGTTTCATAGTAAGGCTGAGTACATTGGATACTTTTTCTTCCATTCTTGAGATACTTTACTAAGAAGAATATGTTCCAGCTCCATTCATGTGGAGCCTCAATTTCTGCATGTGGAAAAATGGGTCACAAGGTGTTTCTCTGCCCACCTCAAAAGCTCTGTGTGAACTCACTTGGGAAGCTGAACAAGCTCTGCAAATATTATTTTTTATTACTAGAGCTGGACTGAGTTCAGGGTAGTCAACTGATTTGCCTGAGGTCACACAGGAAATGAGTACCAGGGTTCAGAGTAATTTCACTGAGCCTCAGCTACTTCACCTATAAAATGAGGGCCAATGTGGATAAATAACAAAAATTAAGGGAGATGAGAGATACTGAAATTACCTCTTCAGATGGGATGGTGCACCTGTTGGAGGGGCTCTTGTTCTTCAGTATGTGCTCTAGTGCCAAGCCAGTCTGTGCCCCCAAGGGGGCTTGGAAGCAGAGGGAGGAATTGCTGGGGGATTAGTATGAGAGGGAGGTGTGGGGAAATGAGTCCTCTTCCTCTCATCTCTGCCTGGTGCAGCCTACCTTTTGAGTTGTGGCTTCCCTCCACGACCGGCCCATGGGGATGTGAGTGTGACAGACCTGCACCCTGGTGGCACCGCCACTTTCCACTGTGATTCAGGCTACCAGCTTCAGGGTGAGGAGACCCTCGTCTGCCTCAATGGTACTCGGCCAGCCTGGAATGGTGAAACCCCCACCTGCCTGGGTGAGTCGGGGCTTCTGTCTTGGGAAACACATTGGGAGGGTCCTATCCTGGGGTTCTCCATCTGGAACTCTTTACACTGATGGTCTCTATCCTTGGGGAGCCTCTATCCTTGGGCAGTCTCCATCTTGGAAATCTCACTAGAGGTTTCCATTTTGGGGACTCACCATTCTAGAGATCCCTTCTTCTGGAAGAGAAAATTAGTCTTAGGGTCCATATCTGGAGGGTTTCTATCTTGGAGTGTCTTCCTCTGGGGGCTCTCCTAGCCTGTGGAGTCTTCATTCTGGGAATTTCCGTCTTGGAGATTTTCAGTCTAAAGGTTTTAATTTTGGGAATCCCAGCTACTCCCCCATCCCAGGGTATCCATCCACATCTGGAGGAGGGAGAATTCTTCATTTTAACAGAATTTTCATCCTGGGGGATGTCCATCTTGGGCTGGTCCCCCTCCTGGGTGGTGGCCTGGAGAAAGTCCTGTCCTCTGGGGTGGTGAGCCCATGGGTAGAGGCCAAACCAAAGGTGAGAATGCAACAGCTCTGAAGATAGCTCTGGGAAGGGCTGAGGCCCAAAGAAGAAGGACAAGTCACATCTTAACCTGTCCACTTCTCTGCCCACAGCCTCCTGTGGTGGCATAATCCACAATGCTACACTGGGCCGCATTGTGTCCCCTGAGCCTGGGGGAGCTGCAGGACCCAACCTTACCTGCCGTTGGGTCATTGAAGCAGCTGAGGGACGCCGGCTACACCTGCACTTTGAGAGGGTCTCACTGGATGAGGACAATGACCGGTAAGGATCTGGGCCTTGGATCAGAGGTTCCCACCTTCCTGTCAGGGAAGCAGGGAGGCTGCAGTGGGGAGTCAGATAGATCTAGGGTGGATCCTGGTTGAGATATGTGCCAAATATAGTCTAGTCCTAACCTGTCTCAAGGAGTATAGCTGTGCAACCTTAGAAAGATTACTTAACCTCTCTGTGCCTCATCTGTGAAATGAAGATAATAGTACCTCTCTCTTAAGATTTCTAGGAGGATAAATGCACTAAGTATGTAAAGTACTCAGACTGGATAATAAGCACTATAAAAGCAGTGGCCATTTTCACTGCCATTATCATTCTTTATCTAACAACCTGATATCCCAGCTCTGCCAGTGCTCACTCTATGATCTTGGAGACGCTACTTAATCTTTCTGTGCCCTAATATCCTCATACATAAAATGAAGGATAGAAATAGTATTTGGCTCGAGTTCTTATGAAATTTAAATGAGATAAAGTGTGTAAGGGCTTAAGAAGAATGCAGGGCATGTGTTAATGTTTGTTAATAATAGTTGTAAAAATAAGTTAGGGTGAGGTGTGAGTGGCTTACACCTGTAATTCTGGCACTCTAGGAGGCTGAGATGGGAGGATCACTTGAGGCCAGGAGTTTGAAACAACCCTGAGAAAGAGCAAGACCCTGTCTCTGCAAAAAATAACCAGAAAAACTTAGCCAGGTGTAGTGACTGGTGCCTGTAGTCTCAGCTACTTTGGAGGCTGAGGCAGGAAATTGCTTGAGCTCAAGAGTTTGAGCTCACACTGAGCTATAAAACACCACTGCACTCTAGTCAGGGCAACAGAGTGAGATCTTGTATCAAAAAGAGCAGGTGAAGGGTGAGGCAGCTTCAAAGGGAAAATTGAGCTCCTGGCCACCTTCTGTCCATCTCAGGCTGATGGTGCGCTCAGGAGGCAGTCCCCTCTCCCCTGTGATCTATGACTCAGACATGGATGATGTCCCAGAGCGGGGTCTCATCAGTGACGCCCAGTCCCTCTATGTGGAGCTGCTCTCAGAAACACCTGCCAATCCCCTGCTGCTGAGTCTCCGTTTTGAAGGTAACTGCCCTGCTCCCTGATTGGGCCCCCACCCCTGCACCATACCCCCTTGCAGACACAGGGCACAATCACAGCACGTATTCTATGCCTGCTCCTCTCTGTGTTGGGACCTCTGAGAACTGACTCCCCATCTCAAAACTACAAGGATCTCTTCATATGGTGAGGCTGTTTTTTCTGTATGAACTTCATATGTGGCTGGATCCAAGCACACAGCTAAGAGAGCAGTTACCTCAATCTCTCACTTCTTTTTCTGTTGGCTTTAATTCACAGGCAGGCTTTCCCTATATGATGGGCCTAGCTGCACACTTACATGCCACCAACTTAGAAACTCCATCAGAGAGAGTGAACACTCATATTTTTCCTGACAGCTTCAGCAAAAGTGCCAGGAAATGCTATCATTGACCTGGCTACAGTCCTGTGCCTTTGCCTGAACTAGTTACTGCAGTTAGGGAAGGTGGTATGATCAGCAGATCTGTACCAGGCAGCCATCCCTGGTCAGTCCCCAACTGAACTTCATGGACTAGGAGTAGGGAAGGCAAGTTTTTCAAAATAAAATAATGGGGGAGAGGGAGTACATTTACCAGGAGAAGGGAGAATGGATGCTGGACAGGTAGAAACAAGGTCAGTGGTGACAGGAGCAGAGGCATTTGAGTTGGCCTTAAAGATTAGAAGGTATTTCAAAAGAGGAAGATTGGAAAAGAACATCTCAAGTAAAAGGAACAGTATGAGCAAAAGTGAGGAGGAAGAGAAATGCCTGGTATGTTTGGGAAACAGAATCTCCATGTGGCTAGAGCAGAGGATTTGTATAAATAGTAGCAAGACAGAGTCAAAGAAAATGAAATGCTCAGAGACAGGAGGGGCTACTTTCTGAAATGAATCATGGGAGAAAGGGAATTGGCACTGGGTCCTGATGGATGGGTAGGATTTGGACATGTTACCTTACAGGTTAAGTAATGGTGAAACAGAACAGTGGATCTGCAAAACTCAATTGCATGATCGATTCTGAGAATGTTAAAGTGTAAAGACCACTGGTCTTTTATTGAGAATTCCTACTTTTGAGGCCTGCCTCCATAGTCATGTACCACTGCTGCACTATAAGCTTCAGATTCTTCATCTGTGTCATAAGCACCTAAGTCTTACCTCACAGGTACTTTTGCATCTAAGATGTGATCATGGCAGCAGAAACTAAAATGCTCTACAAATGTTCATTTTTGCTGATTTAATCTAAAATAAAAACTGAGTAGCTTTTGCATGAGCTGCAATTTTGGATTCTAGCAACAGCATGGATGATCAGAATCCAACTGTTATTTTTTTTCCAACTGTTATTTTTGAGGAGAGAATACACCTACACAAGCCAGTTCTCTAAAGGCAACCCCCCCACCCCACCCCAACCTGCCCTCCTTTGCAGTTTCCAGGGCCAAGTTTCTGAAGCTGGGAATCAAGCCATGTAGGTTTGAGACTTGGTTCTGCCACTGCCTTCTGGGTGACCTTGGACAAGTGGCTTGTTGTCTGTAGCCCTTCTCATCTGCAGAATGGTGGCTGGGATTTGACTAGCCTAAAGTGTTCTTTACAGAGGCTGGGGAAGTAATATAAATGTGTGAGAAGTGTTAGGGTTTTGACATACTAAAGAGGCATTGAGTTTTAAGAAGCCCACTGAATGGCCAAACAACAGCTAAATTCAGCTCAAGTCCCCAGTTTGAGATCCCTTAAGGTCTGTCCTAATGCTTAATTTTGTGATTGATTCCTCCCTAGCTTTTGAGGAAGATCGCTGTTTCGCCCCCTTCCTGGCACATGGCAATGTCACTACCACAGACCCTGAGTACCGCCCAGGGGCACTGGCCACCTTTTCGTGCCTCCCAGGATATGCTCTGGAGCCTCCTGGTCCCCCTAATGCCATTGAATGTGTGGATCCTACAGAACCCCACTGGAATGACACCGAGCCAGCCTGCAAGGGTGAGCCCTCCACAACCCAGGAAGTACTTTAGTCTGCACACTATCCCTGAACTGGGGAGCCTAGGAAGGCCATTTAGCAAGGAGACTTGCATACCCAAATCTAATAAACCCAAGCCTTGGGTAAATCCCTGTTCCTTCAGAAACAGCTTTTTTATTTTTAAGCTGAATCATTGGTGGACTCATTATCAAATTCAGGGGTCACAAACCCAAATGTCTTCAACAGCCGGAACCGGAGTTAGGTGGGTAGGCTGGAGAGAGATTGCAGTTAATTAAGATCAAGGCTGGGGATTGGGCACAACAGAATCTAGATGTGGCAAGAAATGGGACCATTGGGTGACACCTGTAGCTCAGTGGGTAGGGTGCCGACCACATATACCCAGGCTGGTGGGTTCGAACCTGGCCCAGGCCAGCTACACAACAATGACAACTACAACAAAAAAATAGCTGGGTGTTGTGGCGGGAGCCTGTAGTCCCAGCTACTTGGGAGACTGAGGCAAGTGAATCGCTTAAGCCCAAGAGTATGAGGTTGCTGTGAGCTGTGATGTGCCAGCACTCTAATGAGGGCGACATAATGAGACTCTGTCTCAAAAAAAAGAAAAAGAAAAAGAAAGAAAGAAAGAAACAGGACCATAGATAATAGGAAACATGAGTTGCCGTGGCATGTACATTGGGTGTGGTGAGGGCTATTATGAAATGGACACTGCATGCCAACCTGGGAACTCAGCCTGACACCCCTTTCTCCCTTAGCCATGTGTGGAGGAGAGCTGTCAGAGCCAGCTGGTGTGGTCCTCTCCCCTGACTGGCCCCAGAGCTATAGCCCCGGCCAGGACTGCGTGTGGGGCCTGCATGTCCAGGAAGAGAGGCGCATCTTGCTCCAAGTTGAGATGTATGTTTGGGTCCTGCAGAGGGTACAGTGGGTGTGGGTTCAAGGAAGCATGGTGTGACAACCCACTAGACTGCATTCCGAGCTTGGTTGGCTCTTCTTTGCCACACAGAATTTGGTGGATATATGCTCTGATGAAAGAGACTACTAAGGATTCAGAATAGGGGTGGGAGACCTAGGTTCAAAATGCTAACTAACTAGGTAACCTTGGACAAATAAATGGGGGTAATGCAGGCTTCCTCAAGGGGCTTTGTCAACAACCAGCTCTGGCCTGGTGCCTCTGACTCTTTGAGGTTTCTGAGGCTGCCCCTGGAGCCATTTCCAGAGACCCAGGCCCAAACTGTTACAACAGCACCCTAGGTGGATGTGGGTATAGAAAGCTGTTTTGGTCGAGGGTGTCACGTGACTGGACAGAATCAGAGGTGAGGCAATTACTCAGGCAAGGTCCAGAGCTGTGCTGGGTTATCTCGGTAAGAGCCAAATGGTCTGTAATTGGCCAGAGCTGGCGTTGGGCTGGGCCCTGGATCCAACCAAGATGGAGGGGGGACTGGACAGTGGGCAGGACTAGTAATGAGCAAAGTTGGGGATTGGGAAGCAGGAGATGTGAGGATCTCCACAACAAGTGGGACTTGGAGGGACTAGCACAGGAGAAACCGGGACTGGTCAAAATCGAGGCGGCACTAGACCTGGGGGATCAGGGCATACAAGCCAGGGCGGGAGAGTAGGTGGGGTTGCTTATGAACAGAGTTGGAGATTGGGCAGAACAAGAAGGGAGCTGCCGGTCACAGACCAGCTGTACTATCTGGTCCCACTCTCTGCAGCTTGAATGTGCGCGAAGGGGACACCCTGACATTGTTCGACGGGGACGGTCCCAGCGCCCGAGTCTTGGCCCAGCTGCGGGGACCTCAACCGCGCCGCCGCCTCCTCTCCTCTGGGCCCGACCTCACGCTGCAGTTCCAGGCACCGCCAGGGCCCCCAAATCCGGGCTTGGGCCAGGGCTTCGTGTTGCATTTCAAAGGTACTAATGGACAGGGTACAGGGCTCTGGCAGGCCAGAGATCCCAGGAGACGGCGCTGGAGCGAAGTCCCCGAGGCTGGAAGGGGTCCCCGAGTCAGAGGACAGACTCCAAACTCTCTCTTCCTTCCCTGCAGAGGTCCCGAGGAACGACACCTGCCCAGAGTTGCCACCTCCGGAGTGGGGCTGGAGGACGGCGTCCCACGGAGACTTGATCCGGGGCACGGTGCTCACTTACCAGTGCGAGCCTGGCTACGAGCTGCTGGGCTCCGACATTCTCACCTGCCAGTGGGACCTGTCTTGGAGCGCCGCGCCGCCCGCCTGTCAAAAGAGTGAGCCCCCGCCCTCGTCCTCACGGCCCCGCCCCTGCCCGTCTGGGCCCCGCCTTCGCCCTTTACAGTGAAGGTCTCTGTCCTGTCTGGGTTACATCACTTCGCTGTGGATCCTGCCGGATCTTCTTCAGGTTCCGCGCCTATGCCTTTTGGGTTCTTTTCCTCCGCTCAGTGCCGGGAAACTATCCCCACTGGGTCTAGCTCTCATTTTCTCTGGGCTGCTTCCCGGTCTTCCACCGTCTGGGCTCTGTCCCAGTAATCTGTGGGTCCCTCCTCAGTTTCATGGCCTTGCCCTTGTAAGTTCCACTCTTACCGGGATGCCCAGGGTCCCACTGGGCTCCAAAATATCAACTCTTGGTCCCACCCTTCCTGAGTTAGGCCTCTCCCTAATCTTTCAGTCCACGGCCCATGACATTGTCCGGAGTCACTTTGAGTGGACCAAGGCTTGTCAAGGAACGTGGTTTATTCAAAGGCAGTCTTTGAAGCCCTGCGCTAAGTTGCGTTTACTTGAAGGGGGTTCTGGGCCCTTCCCTACCCGGTCAAAGCTCACTATCTGGGAAGGGGAGAGATACCTACAACTGATGCCATTATAGGTTGGTAAACACTGAGTGATTTCAGGAAGGTACTTAGCTGAGGGTTGGCTTCCTCAATGACACTGGAACAGGGATTGTGAAGAGCAGGTGAAAAGTTTGCACACACTGCCTAGTGCCCTAAGCAGTGAGCAGTGAGCAGAAGCTGCTGTGCATGTTAAAGAGGAGCAGCGGGCTACTTTTCTCAGGATGGGCCAGGAGATTTCACAGAGAAGGTGATAAAGGAGCTAGGGCTGGGCTGCCATGCCTCACGCCTATAACCCTAGCACTCTGGGAGGCTGAGGCGAGTGGATTGCTTGAGCTCAGGAGCTTGAGACCAGCCTGAGCAAGAACAAGACTTCATCTCTACTAAAAAAGAAAAAACTAGCCGGGTGGTGGGTGGGTGTCTGTATTCCCAGCTACTCCAGAGGCTGAGGCAAGAGGATCACTTGAGCCCAAGAATTTGAGGCTGCTGTGAGGTATGATGCAACAGCACTCTACCCTGGGCAATAGATTGAGACTGTGTCTCAAACAATAAAATAAAGGAGCTGGGAGTGTTTATCTTTCAGAAGAGCAGAAGGGAGTAGCATTGGGTCACTTTCTCCAAATTTTGGGATGCCTACCACAAGAATGTAGGGTTTCAGGTCTTCCACATGGCCCCTGGTGGGAATGGTGTGTCCAGTGGGGAGAAGTTTCTGAAAGCCAGATTTGAGGTGGACACAAGAAAACTCTCTAGTGACACACTTCCCCATTCCTGGAAGGATACATGGGATGTCAGGCTTCCGTAAGGCTGAGTGGCTGGCCCCCTGCCAAGGCTCAGGTGGGAGCCTGCCCCTACCTAAGGCAGTACATTGAACCTGAAGCAGGGCGTAGACTCAAGTCTCTAAATCTGTCTCTATCCAGTGTCCTGTGGCTGTGATCCAGTGATCATACTCTGCGACTCCATGGCTGAGTGACCATGGGACAGTCATTTGGCCACCTTAAGCCCTGGACCTCAAGGGAGATGGCAGTGACACTGACCTCTCAGGATAACCAGGGTTACTTTTTTTTTGGTGGGGGGACAGAGTCTCACTTTGACACCCTTGGTAGAGTGCTGTGGTATCTTAGCTCACAGTAACCTCAAACTCCTGGTTCAAGTGATCCTCTTGCCTCAGTTTTTCTATTTTTAGTAGAGACAAGGTCTCACTCTACCTCAGGCTGGTCTTGGACTTTTGAGCTCAAGCAATCTACCGCCTGGGCCTGCCAAAGGGTGAGGATTATAGGTGTGAGCCATTGTACCCAGACACCAGGATTAAATATTATGTTTGCTAAATGTTGATCAGGGTGCCTAGCACAGGCTTATGTACAAGAGATGTCTATGATTATGACTCCACAACAGAGCTATAAATTCAGCTGCCTGCAGAGCCAGGCAGGCAGTATATGCAAGCAAAGTAGGCTAGGCATGACAAGAGGGAGGGGAACAGGAGAGCTGGCCCCACTAAAGATGACACAGCTGGTGGCTCGGTGCCTGTAGCACAGTGGTTATAGGGCCAGCCACATACACCAAGGCTGGTGGGTTCGAACCCAGCCCGGGCCTGCTACACAATGACAACTACAACAAAAAATAGCTGAGCATTGTGACAGGTGCCTGAAGTCCCAGCTACTTGGGAAGCTGAGGCAAGAGAATCGCTTAAGCCCAAGAGTTTGAGGTTGCTAGGAGCTGTGATGCCATGGCACTCTACTGAGGGCAACATAGGAAAACAGTTTCTCAAAAAAAAAAAAAAAAAAAAAAAGACACAGCTGGAATTTAGCTGGTATGCTCTGGTACAGTGGTGACATATTTTGAATTGCACCCCAGGACGGGGACCTGGGGTTGCCTCAATCAACCTGTTTTCCAAAAGAGGCTTGAAATTTAAAAATGCATTGAATTTTAAGTTTTTCCATTTCCTGCTCTCTTCATTCTGAAGAACTGGTGGGAAGTGTTCAGAAGAGATGGCCTCTCACAGCCCTGAGCCTCTGGGAGATCTCTGAAGGCCTTAGCTTTCTCTGACCATGCCCTTCTGCCTCCAGTCATGACTTGTGCTGACCCTGGTGAGATCACCAATGGCCACCGGACTGCCTCGGATGCCGGCTTCCCTGTTGGCTCCCATGTCCAGTACCGCTGTCTGCCAGGGTACAGCCTAGAAGGGGCAGCTGTGCTCACCTGCTACAGCCGGGACACAGGCACCCCGAAGTGGAGCGACCGGGTCCCCAAATGCGCCTGTGAGTCTGGGGAACACCTCAGGGAGGGTGGCTGGGTAGCCTTAAGGAGCTCCTGTCTGCCCTATGCTCAGCAGTATAGCTGGCATGTGACTAGCACACTCTTCACAGTGAAGTATGAACCGTGCCTAAATCCTGGGGTTCCAGAGAATGGCTACCAGACGTTGTACAAGCATCACTACCAGGCGGGCGAGTCTCTGCGCTTTTTCTGCTATGAAGGCTTTGAGCTTATCGGCGAGGTCACCATCACCTGTGTGCCTGGCCACCCTTCACAGTGGACCAGCCAGCCCCCACTCTGCAAAGGTGCCTTGGCAGACAGGGCAGGAGGGGCACATCAGAGTCTGGGGAATTACAGGGCTGGGAAAGTCAGGTAGCAAATTCAAGACCAATGGGGAACCCTGCTGAGCTCCTCCATTCTCCTTCCATGGGCTCTCATTCTCACAGTATGTCCAAAAGTCCTAAGAATTTGGACATCATAGAATTACCCTAAATGGTATATAGAAGGACTCTTGGTTTGGAAGTCCCTCTCTGGATAGGCCTCAGTTTCCCTATGTGACAAATCCTAAAGCCTTGTTTGGCTCAAACTGTCCAGAAACCCTAAACTTTTAGGGGCCTGGAGGAGGAAGAAGGCTCTGCCCTGATCACTCCTCTCCTCCCCCCCACCCACTGAGGAGAAGATAAAACTTAGGCTGAACAGAGGGCAGAGAGAACCAGGCTGTCCAGCCAGCCCCACCAGGCTCCCAGCCCTCTACCCAGCTTCCTTCCCTCCCTGGCTCAGACCCCGTCCCTCCCCCTCCTCTCCCTGCAGTGGCCTATGAGGAGCTCCTGGACAACCGAAAACTGGAAGGTCAGTGAGGGCACAGATGGAGACCCAGGCCTGGCCAGGTCGGGAGGGCAAGGTAGAGGCTGGGGGCAGGAGGCCACGTCCCAGAGGGGTGAGGCCCAGGGTTCAGGGCCTGGGCAGGAGGCTGGGAGAGCTCATAACTGGGCCCAGCCTCAGCTCACTGGCCTTTCCTCCTTCTCCAGTGACCCAGACTACAGACCCCTCACGGCAGCTAGAGGGCGGGAACCTTGCCTTGGCCATCCTGCTGCCCCTTGGCCTTGTCATTATCCTCGGCAGTGGTGTTTACATATACTACACCAAGTAAGTACTCTACTCAGTGAACTGCCAGCTAAGGCAGGTGTCTTACCTGCCTGGCACAGGAGCCTGGGTGAGGGGACCTCAGGGGCTCACCTGTTGATAAGCCCCTCATCCTCTCCCTTTCCTAGGCTTCAGGGAAAATCCCTCTTCGGCTTCTCGGGCTCCCACTCCTACAGCCCCATCACTGTGGAGTCGGACTTCAGCAACCCGCTATATGAAGCTGGGGTGAGCCCCTTCCCTGCCCCCTGCAGTTCCCTATCTCTCAGCTACCCTAGGACTCCATAACCTTCTCTCAAGGCCTCTGTAATCTCTGTCTTGGGAATTTCAATCTCAGCTGCCTACAGAGGCCATGTCAATGTGCAAAGCAAGCCATGCGTGAACAATAGGGACTGGTGAGGACTGTGGTTAATTGGAGACCCTGTGCTCCATCTAAAGGAGACAGCACTGGTCCATAGTAGATACTTAAGCTCAATTGCCAGGTCTTCCTGTTGTTCAAGACAATCTGGAAATTCAGATTTCTGAGTCATTTTGAGACACTACAGAATGAACCCAGCCAGATTCAGCCCCATTCCTGCCCTGTGCCTTCTCAAGTGCAACCTCCCTCCCCTATCCCATAGACATTTATTGATTTAAAAGTAATCAATGTTACTTTAAAAACCCAGGGTCTTTCCTGCTCCTTAGGGATGCCTCCTCCCACTTTGCTGTCTCCTTCACCCCCATCCACTCCAACTGATTTGATCTCTCTGTCTTCAGGATACACGGGAGTATGAAGTTTCCATCTGAACCCCAAGACTAAGGCTGCAGGACCCAGGATACCCCTCCCCTCCTCATTTGGGGTGGTGTAGTACAGAACCTGGTCTTAAACTCCTGGCTTCCCTCTTCCCTGGCAGTGTAAATAGTCTCCCCATCCCATGAGGGGGCTTTGATGGCCCTGGAGACCCTACAGTAAATAAACCAGCATCCTGCCGCCCAAAGCTGCCTCTTCTCAGTTGCCAAACAGAGGGCCTCCCTCCCCCCAACTGGCTTTTGAACCCTGGGAGGAGAACTCAGCCCCTCTGCAACATTTGGGGCCCCTCCAGCCAGGGCACCTCCCCAAGAACTGTCCCAATGGCCCTACTGTTCCCTTGGCCACAAAGGCCACTCACCTCCTGGATTCTCTGGCTCCAGGCCTGACTCCTGGGCCATGGAAGGTCAGAACAAGAAGGATGAAGGGGAGAGCTGGAACAAGGCCCTGCCCCCTTCCTGCCATCTTCCCAACCCACAATCTCTCCTCCTTTGCTTCTGGATTCTTGTTTTTGAGCAATAAACAGAAAATCACCACTTGTAACTGGGCTGATGGGGTGTGGGAAAGTGAGTTATAGAGCATTGAAGATGGTGATGGTGACCTCTCTGGAGAGAGGGCTGGGGAAAGGGAAACAATTTGGGGAAAAGGAAGAAATCCTAAGTGGGCAGAGGGCAATGTCAAGGGGGGCTGGCCTGAGATCCAAAAGCCTGGCTTTAGGCTCAGCCTCCATGACAGACTGGCTGGAACAAGTCCCTCCAGCCACTGCTAACTCCCCACCAGGCCTTGGCAGGATGGGTTCTCCCCAGCTGTAAGGTAGCAGGCAAGAGCAACCCTCTTCCCTTACTGCTGGACGGGAGGCAAACAGCTTCCAATTTGTTTCATGACCAGTTTATCTAAAATTCAACCCAACCTGCCTCCTTAGTACAGTAGGCAGCGCGTCAGTCTCGTAAAATTCAACCCATTTTGAGAATTTTTGTGTCCACTCAAGTATATCATTCATTTTTTCTTTCACAATCTTTTTGGTATTTTAAGTATATCTACTGTTACATGTCTACCAATTTGAGCTTGGTTTGTATTCTTATGGGTGCTCTTTTCTACTTTACCTACTTTTGAACATTGTAGGGAATTTATAGCCTATTTATCTAAAGAGTCTTTTTTCAAATTAACTGAATTTTAAGTAAATTTATATTTAAATACAATTAAAATTTTTAGGACAGGCTTGGTGCCTGTAACTCAGTGAGTAGGGCACCAGCCATATATACTGAGGCTGGCGGGTTTGAGCATGGCCTGGACCTGCTAAACAACAATGACAACTGCAATAACAACAACAACAAAAAATAGCTGGGTGCTGTGGTGGGTACCTGTACTCCCAGCTACTTGGGAGGCTGAGGCAAAAGAATCCCTCATGCCCAAGAGTTTGAGGTTGGTTTGAGCTGTGACGCTCTCAAAAAAAAAAATTTTTTTTAGGACACTCAAAAGAATGTTGGAAAAAAAAATGTTGAAGTACTCAAAAGGGAGTTAAATTTTATAATTCACATGAGGCAAACTGATCTTGATTAATAGTTTAAGTTTTTGAGTATTCTGTGCCAACACTGTGCTAAATACTTTGTATGCATTTTTTTTTTTTTTTTGAGACAGAGCCTCGAGCTGTTGCCCTGGGTAGAGTGCTGTGGCATCACAGCTCACAGCAATCTTTAACTCTTGGGCTTAAGGGATTCTCTTGCCTCAGCCTCCCAAGTAGCTGCGACTACAGATGCCCACCACAGCACCCAGCTAGTTTTTGGTTGTAGTTGTCATTGTTTGGCAGGCCCAGGCTGGATCCAAACCTACCAGCTCTGGTATATGTAGCTGGTGCCTAGTCACTTGAGCTACAGGCGCCGAGCCATATGCATTATGTTTTTTAACCCTCACAAGGACCCTGTGAGACAGGGACTATTTATTATTCCCATTTTTCAAATAAGGAAACTGAGGCTCAGATGTGAACTGACTTCCTCAGGAGGCTCCAATAAATGGCCAAGCTGGGATTTACATACAAACTCCATAAACTCTACTGTACTGCCTTCTGGCTAGTGATTTGTTCTCATAAGCACAAAGGCCTCAAAGTTCAGAGGGGAGAATTCACAGCTTAGGGTCCTCAGCATCCACAGGGGTGGCAGAGGTGCTCCCTAGAAGCAAGAGCAGGTTCTCCATGATGCCACAGGCCTGGGCCTTAAGGCAGTGGTTCTCAGCCTGTGGGTCATGACCCCTGTGGGGGTTGAATGACCCTTTCACAGAGGTCACCTAAGACCATCCTGCATATCAGATATTTACATTACAATTCATAACAGTAGCAAAATTACAGTTAATGAAGTAGCAACAAAAATAATTTTATGATTGGGGGTCACCACAACATGAGGAACTGTATTAAAAGGTTGTGGCATTAGGAAGATTGAGAACCACTGCCTGAAGGTGTTGAAGTTTGGCTAGACGACTGGGTTTGTATACATGAGCTCACCTCTGCCAATAGGCTGACAGGTAACTGCCTGGATCAAAACCATTCCAATAATATGCCCACACCCAAGATCCACATCCAGAAAAAAGAAAAATCAAAACTCCCCTCCCACACCTCCACATCAGAGAAGTCACACCAGAGCATTGCCTGAATTGGAGGGAGTGGGGGATCCCTGCCTCTTTATTAAAGCCTTTTACTCCTGGCAGTGTCCTTGCTGGCTGAGGGTGGAGAGTGGTGTGATGATTCCAGAACACTTTGGAGGCTTCAGGGTGATGACCAGGAGTCCTCCCAAAACTGGTGTTTAACGAGTTGCAAGAGAGGAGTTTTGAGGCATGCTCTAGGGACAAAATGGGGGAGGATATGAGAGGCCAGAAGCAACACCATAGAGGCTAAGGATCATCCTCCAGAAGACAGGCTGTTAGAAGGAGCTCCCTAGAAGAGACTAAGAGCCTTTTAACTCTTTAGACCCAATGCTCATGTCTTTTATCCTAACATCCTCCCCCATCTATCCAACCCCTATCCACCACCCATCCATTCATCCACACACTATTCACCACTGGTCCATTCATTCATATATCCAGTCATCCACCCACCTTCATCCATCCATCTACACATCTATCCATCACTCCCTGTTCATTCTTTCATTTGCCTATCTGTCTGACCATCCTTCTGTTGCTCATCAATCCACCTACCCACTCATCTCTCTTCTATCTAATTACTCACCCCCATTTAAACTTATGGAGAACAAGGATCCTATTTTGCTCACTGTAACACTCCAGCTCCTAGTGCAGTGCTGGCACATAGTAGGTGCTTAATAAATGTTCAGTGAATTTATCCATTTATTAACCCATTTATCTACCATCCCATCTGCTCACCTATTCTCCCACCCAACATTTTTGACCAGCTACAATGCCCCATTCAAGATCTGTAGGCTTCCATGTTCTTTCTTGAGGGTGAAGAAGGAAAAGTGTCCTGGGGGCTGGCAGGAGGATGACAAGAAGGTGTTAACTCAGGATGAAATCCTCAATCAAGTACCATTTGGGAAGGAAGGGCAAAGTACTATATGGACAGACAGGGCCCTCACAGAGCATCCTGATGTATGGGATGGTGGGATAGCAAGTATGATGCTATCAAGTTAACAGTAGATTAGCTGTTAACAGTAGATTAGCACAGGCTTTTCTGCTACTTCAGGGTGTTTCTAAGACCAAGCCCAATTGGGAGAGATCAAATGTGGCACTACGGGCAGCCTCTGTGGCTCAGTGGGTAGGGCACCAGCCCCATATACTGAGGGTGGCAGGTTTGAACCTGGCCCCGGCCAAACTGCAACAACAACAAATAAATAGCCGGGCTGGGTGGCGCCTGTAGCTCAGTGAGTAGGGTGCCAACCCCATATACCGAGGGTGGTGGGTTCAAACCTGGCCTCGGCCAAACTGCAACAAAAAATAGCTGGGCATTGTGGCGGGCACCTGTAGTCCCAGCTACTTGGGAGGCTGAGGCAAGATAATCGCCTAAGCCCAGGAGTTGGAGGTTGCTGTGAGCTGTGCACCACGGCACTCTACTGAGGGCAACATAGTGAGACTCTGACTCAAAAAAAAAAATGTGACACCAGAAAGGCACTAGAAAGTCAGCTCTTGGAGACAAGAACAGTGGTTTATTCTCAACTGTTTTACACCTACTTAGGTCTTGGTGATGAGTACTAGATGTAGTGGTGCAACTCTGAGAAACAGCTATCCAACTATTCCCATGGCTTGGTAAACCTGGCACATAACAGACACTCAGTAAATATTTGCTGAATGTCAGTTCCTTCTCTGCATTCATGAAGCCCTCTCTCCTCTGCCAACCTCTTACCTGGAGAGGTTCTCCAGGACTCCATCCTCAGTGTCCTCTTCCTGCTCATTCTCTACAAACCCTCCCAGGACAACCACACATCCACCCTTCAATTTCCAACCCCCTCCTGCTGACCTCCAGATCAATTCTCTTTCACCAGTCTAAGCTTCTTCAGTGTTTTGAACCCATATTTCCAATCCCCTGGAGAGTATTACAGCCTGCAGTTCCCGTGAGCACCTCAAACCCAATGTGCCCAAAGGCAGAAGTGTGCCTGCCATGTTCCAAGAAGAATGAGAAGGCGGGTGTGACTGAATGCGGGAAAAGGGAGAAACAGTACAGGCAATGAAGGCAAAGAGACAGTGGGCTGGAGGCAGGGAGTGATCACATAGGGCCTTGTAAACCCCTTTGAAGATCTTTGCCTTTTACTCTGAAATTGGAAGCAGCTGGAGAACTCTGAGCAGAAATGTAACATGATCAGATTTAGGTTGCCCAAGCAAGAAACCTGGAAGTCTTCGGATTCCTTTTTTTTCCTCCTACCATTTCTAATCAATTACCAAACTTGTCAATTTTCCTGGTCTTTTTCTCTTATGTGCTCCTCATCCCCCCTCCACTATTACTGTGACAACTTAGGACCTAATCATCTCTAGCTTGGTCTCTTTGAAAAAATTTCTAATCAACCTCAAGGCTTTCCTCTTTCCAGGTCACTCTCTCCACTTACTACAAAAATGACTGATCTAAAATTCCACCCTTCCTGGCTCAATCTCTCCAATGGCTTCTCACTTAAAAGGAAATATCTAAGGATCTTAAGAAGGCACACATCAAGTCTCTCTTGGTCAGTCCCTGCCTACCTTGCCTCCAGGCTCCAGCAGCTAAACTGCTTCAGGTCCCACATCTCCCTGCCCCATACACACATACACATGCTTATATTCCCTCTAAGATCCATCTTTGCCTTTGCTTATGCAATCCCTACTGCTTGGATACTCCTACCAACCCTTTTCTCCTGGAAAATTCTTTCTTTAGGTGTCACCTTCTTCAGGAAGCTCCATGATTCTTTCCCTTGCTATACCAACTGAGACTGGGATAAGTACTCTCCTTGTTTCCATTTCTACTATGGGCCCATATTCATATTATAATTGGCCATTGACTTGTCTGTCCCAATACTAAACTGTGAAGTTTTCAAATGTTGAGACTGTGTCATTTATTTGTGTTCCAAGCTCCTAAAGACAGGGACAAGCATATAGTGCAAACTTGAAAGATTTAGTTACTATGGAGTGGCTTCATCATACAAGGACCCTGTACATTACCTTTTCACGAGGGGAGGGCAAGAGGTGTGCCTTGGTGCGCATACGGTTTCTGTCAGAGCTGGTGATGGCAGAAGAGAGGAGAGAGGACTGAGAACTCTGAATTTGAGTGTCACAGCAGAACAGCAAAGAACTGCATGGTTCAAAAATCCCCCTACCCTGCTGGGATGTCATCAGATCCTCACTCTCTCCCCTATAGGCATCTCATTGTTCTCCCAGGACAAAGGGCATATCACTTGAGGACTCACTTACCGGGTGTCTGTGCCTCGGGTCTTGGTGAAGAACACTAGAAGTAGAGGCCCCAGTCAGAGAAATGACTATCCCATGGCCAGACAGAGATGTGGCTGGGCAGGAGGGGCTGAGGGCTGAGGGGATTCCTGGCCAGCAGTGAGGACTGGGTACCCGGTTAGTGGGCAGGGGGCACTGTGTGGGATCTGGGGGCTGGCCGTCAGGTGGGGTACTCCCAGACTTGTGGAGACCAGGCCAGGGATGGGGACTAGAAAGGGTCTCTAGACACAGTGGTCCTGAGGCGGGGGTCACCATGTCTGGATATCTGAGTCCCTTGGTCTTGTGTTTGCTTTTCCTTGATAGGCACAGCATTCATATGGCAGCGAGCCATAAACAAGGCCTCATCTGTGAGTTCTGTGCTGATTCGAGACAGGAATTCCTCAGAACGAGATAATGAAACCTTCTGGGAAAGAAAAAGTCAGAGAAGCTTAGCCTGGGAACTCCTACATACAAGACCTGGGTTTGAAAAAAAAAAAAAAAAAAAAGACTTGGGTTTGGGAGTTCCCAGGCTAGGTGCCCTGGGTCCAAAGAGCCTGGTATTGGAGGGCTAGGCCTTGAAATTTGCTAGAAGCCCCTGGACATGGGGGGCAGGGCAGTCTTTGGGGCCTTAAGGCTTAGTGCTGAGGGCTATGGGCTTGGGCCTAAGAGTTTAGGGTTTAGGCTAGATATGGGCTCGGTCTTGGGACTGGATGCCTCTGCCTAGGAGCTCCTCACTTCATAGCTTCCCCACCTCTAGAACTCCCCTCCAGGGCTCACCGGATCTCCAGTCAAGGAGGATACAGCTTGAGACTGCCAGCTGCCCTTTTTCTCTTCATTCCTGGTAGGAGTGGATGCCATCACCCTGTAAACAGTCAAAGCTTGATTTACTCTGAGAAACCAGACCATGTTCCCCCAGAACTCATCCCCAGGCCTAGATTTAAACAAAGCCTAGGATGAAATATCCCGCTGCTTTCTCTTTTGGGTGGGATTGTTCTGCCTTGTATCTTCAGGGGCCCTCATAACCCCCTCTCCCCATTTCACCCCAAAAGCCCCTCCCTCCTTCTTCCCTCCAGGGCCCTTCCCAAGCCAAGGCAGCCGACTTGCCGCCCCGACCTGGCAGATGGGTTGAAATCTTAGGCTACTCGGCAGGAGGGGAGACGGGGAGGTCTAAGGGCACCCTTACAGGTCGCAGGGGACGGGGAGTGGGAGGTGGGGAAAAAGACTGGAAGGAAGGGGGAGCCCGGGCGGCGCCACTACCGGTTGCTATAAAAACCTTGGTGGTGGCGGAGGTTCCACAGCCCGGTTGTTAGGGGATTAGGGGTTCTAGAACTAAACACGGGGTATTTCCCTAGTGTGCCGCATTCGTTCCCCCGACCTCCCCTCCATACCCTCCAGGTTCCTTTTTGGGGGCAATGACCCTATACACCAGAGGCTAGAGAAGTTTGGGGAGACTGTGTAGGGTGCAGCCTGGGACCTGATCCTCCCGCCACTAGGGGCACGCAGGCAGCAACCCCGCCCCAGGTCGCTCTTCAGCCTTTCTAGCCGTCACTTAGCTAACTAGAACCGGCGAGGGCAAAGGAGGCCAGCGAGTTAGGGGGCGGGGACAAGAAATGTGGACTGTACTAAACAGCCTTGTCTCAAGGGGATGCAAAGACTCAGGAGGGCGGCATCTTATCACCTTATCTTTGTCTCTAGGAAGTCAGCCCCTCCGTAGAAAGGAAGTCAAAGTTATTCCTTTAGGTCTCTTTCTCTGTTGCTCTTTCCTTTTCATTTCCTTCGTTTGCTCGGCGTCGATGGTTCTTTGCTCCTTCTCCTTCTTCTGCGCTTTGGTACAAGCCTTTGGAAAGGGGAGGAGGGAGGAAAGGGAAGAGGAAGCGGGCAGATCTTAAAGGGGCCGCAGCCATTTTTAGATCAGCTTTTTCCTTTCTCCAGTTGTGCAGCGACAATCGTAGAAGAGCAGCTTCTCGGAAGCCAAGCACATCTGGAGCAGCTGGGACCGCTGCTGGAGGCGGGAGGGCCCTCAGGGCGGGCAGAGGGGAGGGGCTACCCACTGGAAGGGCGGGGTGTTTGTGCCTCTTGTGCCCAGCGCACATCTGGGTCGGCCCATGCTCTGGCCGACTGCGAGCTTTAACATCTGGGGCCGGGCCAGGGCAGCAGCGTCCAGTGCGCAGGTGGCGCGGCACATGTGCCGGACCGGCGGGTGAGGCCGCGCTGCGGGCTGGGACAGTGCTGGCACCTCCCGAGCGGGCCCGAAGCGGCAAGGGGGCGGCTGCGATGCCAGGCGAAAATATCTTTCTGTTCGTGCCTAACCTCATTGGTGAGTGCAGCCCGTAGCCCTGGGCGGCAGGGGAGAGCGAGGGGCTTGGGGCAGTCTCCCTGATCCCGCCCTGTCTCTCCCTCCTCTCCCCCGTTCCATTCCAAGGTTATGCCCGGATTGTCTTCGCCATCATTTCCTTCTACTTCATGCCCTGCTGCCCCCTCACGGCCTCCTCCTTCTACCTGCTCAGCGGCCTTTTGGATGCTTTCGATGGACATGCTGCTCGAGCCCTTAATCAAGGTGACAGACACCCTCCCCTCAGCCAGCCTTGGGGCCCAGCAACATTCTGCCCCTTTTTCCTATCCCTTCAGGACCTCAGAGGCAGAGAGCTGCCTTCCCATCTCTGTAGAGAGAGGAGCAGATTGGCCTGGTTTTGAAGGCATTTATGCTAGCTAGCTCTTGAGTATTCACTGCTTGGGAGGAGTGTGGGTTAGCAAGACCGTACTTGGCCATGGCGCTGCTGGAGGTCTCTCTGAATAAAAGTTCTTTCAACAGTTTACTGGCGACCTACAATATGCTTGGCAGGGGTTGTTTAGGGGGAGGATGGAGACGGAATGGGAATGGCTTCTGGAGTGCTGACTAATTCTTTACTCCAGACCCACCTCTAAGACTTCCCCTGAGACATCAAGCCTCCTTGTCTTATCCCAGAGCCTTGATTCCAGGGTTGATGAGTTATGGAGATAGCTTCCCTACCCTCCTGTTCTTTACACAGTCTCATGCCTTCTCATTTCATGTTATGACCCTTCCTCTAAGCAGGTGGACACTTTGAGTCTTCTTTTAGACTCTGCATCAGAGTGTCAATATGAACTACACACATTGCCCCCCAGAAGCACCTTCCTGTCTAATAATCCTCGTTTTTCAGGAACCCGGTTTGGGGCCATGCTGGACATGCTGACGGACCGCTGCTCCACCATGTGTCTGTTGGTCAACCTGGCCCTCTTGTACCCTCGAGCCACCCTTCTCTTCCAGCTCAGTATGAGTTTGGATGTGGCCAGTCACTGGCTGCACCTGCACAGGTCTGCAATTCTGGGGATGTTGACCAGTTCAAAACACTACAGTTTGTGGGAGGGGAAAGGCTGGATGGAAAGGTGGCTGGGATGCTTTCAGGCATCGTGGTAGGTCTCCTTTGTTGCTCTGCTTTGTTGAAAGACCCTGGGCAAAACTTGTCTCTGGTGGGCTTCAGTCTTGTTTGCAGTTTGATTAAATAATTCGTAAAACCCTTCTGGCTGGATATTCTAGGATTCCAAATGATAGCCTATAGGAAGGAGCATAGGAGCTTTTGTTTCTTTCTTTTTTTTTTTTTAAGACAGAGTCTCACTTTGGTAGAGTCTCCTTGGTAGAGTTCCATGGTCACAGCTCACAGCAACCTCAAACTCTTGGGGTCAAGTGATTCTCTTGCCTCAGCCTCCTGAATAGCTGGGACTATAGACACCTACCCACAACACCCAGCTATTTTTTGAGATGGGGTCTTGATCTTGCTCAGGCTGGTCTGGAACTCATGAGCTCAAGCGATCAGCCTTCCTCGACCTCCCAGAGTGCTGGAATTAGAGACATGAGCCACCGCCCTGGCTAGCATGGGAGCTTTTGAATGTGACATTTGAATGCTGACTTTGCCCCCAGCTGGGTAACTTTGTGGCTTTGGGGAAATTATTGGTCCTCAGCTGTGCCCCAGTTCCTCCTCCGTCCAATAGGGGCCATCCCAGTGCCTGCCATGTAGGGCTGATGTGAAGAATAGGTGGACAGCAGTGGTCACGAAAGCTCATGGGTTCCCCTGTTTTGTCCCCAAGTTCTGTGGTCCGAGGTAGTGAGAGTCACAAGACGATTGACTTGACGGGGAATCCAGTACTTCGGATCTACTACACCTCAAGGGTGAGTGGTTCTTGCCCCTCCAATCCATTCAGCTTATGGGAAGTCCTGGGCTGAATCCTGGCCCTAGGTTAGGAGGGAACATAAACTTGGAGGAGTCTTGGTGGGGAGGGTCTGTGTGAGTTGCTTCAGGCAGCATGTGGGAATGAGGTCCCTGTGCACCCACCCAGAGAGGAGGAACTGAGTGGCTGGAGGGAGATAAGAAGGAGGAAGAGAGAAGCCAGAAAGGTCTGCAGTGCCAGTGTGGGCTCTATTCCAGGAGCATAGGCAGCCTCTGAGAGGATATTTAAAAAGAAATACTTCGCTGAGACACAGCTCTGTCCCCTTAGTGATGGTGGGTCTCATGGGGCTGGGTGGCACTGCTGCCTTCCTAGCTTAGGAAGCCTTCTGCTGTGTGCAGCCTGCTCTGTTCATCCTGTGTGCGGGAAATGAGCTCTTCTACTGCCTTCTCTACCTGTTCAACTTCTCCGAGGGACCTTTAGGTAGGAGATGAGGGGTGGACAGGAGGATGGGAGGGGGTTCTGGCCTGCCTGGTATGGGGGGGGGGGGATGAAGGGCCCCTACCCTGGGCCCATCACTTCCCTCCTGCCTTCCTGCAGTTGGTTCCGTGGGTCTTTTCCGAATGGGCCTCTGGATCACTGCTCCCATCGCCTTGCTCAAGTCCCTCATCAGCGTCATCCACCTGATCACAGCTGCCCGCAACATGGCTGCTCTGGACATGGCAGACCGTGCCAAGAAGAAGTGATCCTGGAACCACTGGTCCCCGGCTGCCCACCTGTCCTGGGAGTCTCTCTGTGCTCCCCTCCCCCTCTTAGGAGGTCCTAGTCTTATGTCTTCCTAATGTGTTGTCCAGCCTGCTAGGATGGGAGTTAGCCTCTCTTTGGTAACATCATGTTCTCTGTGGTCTTGGGGACTAGGACTGGGGTCCCCAAGGACTGGGGCTTCAAGTCAGGATGGATGCTCAGAAGTCCCTATGGGTGGTGCTCCTGGGATGCCAGGAGGCCAGTCTGAGGATTGGGCCATTGTCACATCCTGCTGGTTCAGTAAGACCCTGGGGTCTGGCTTGGCCTGAGTTTTAGGAACACTTGAGTGAGGGAAATGGTGTAGGAGCCAGATTTCCCAAAAGACAGGGGTGTTTGACCTCTGCCTCTGACCAGAGGAAGCCTGGGGGGAACTGTGCCTGGGCGGGAAGGGGCCATCTAGGTGAAGTCCCCATTGCAATCTCCTCTGCCCTGTCTAACCTGGCCCTGGAAGCCTTGATAATAAAGGCGGGCGCTTCACTATTCTGGACTCAATTTCCTTTGAGACATTCTTGGATCAGGGCCTGGGTTGAGGGGTGTTTGGGAGAAAGGGAAGATCCATCTGGATGCTTTTCCTCTAGTTGTTTGATGTCTGGCTTTCTGTCATTCCACGGTGACCCCAGAGAGAGGCCTTCCTGCCACCCACCTGCTTTATGTTACTGGCTGTCTACATTTATTTGTATCCTTGATATTTTCTACCCCCACTAGAATGTAAACTCTAGGAGGGCATAGGCTTTTTTTCTCCCCTCTCTCTTCCTAGAATGAAGACCAACCTTAACCTGGCATACAGTAGCTGCTTAATAAATATTCATGAATAGATCAGTTGGTTTTTTCAGCGTGGTCCTTAGACCACCTGTAGAATATTCTAAAATGCATCCTTTTTTTTTTTTTTGAGACAGAGTCTCACTTTGTCACCCTTGGTAGAGTGCCGTGGCACTCTCCAGTTCCTGGGCTTAGGTGATTCTCTTGCCTCAGCCTCCCAAGTAGCTGGGACTACAGGCGCCCATCACAACACCCAGCTATTTTTTGTTACAGTTTGGCCAGGGCTGGGTTTGAACCTGCCACCCTGGGTATATGGGGCCGGCACCCTACTCACTGAGCCATAGGCGCCACCCCAAAATGCAACTTCTTGGACCCTTCACCAGCCCTTCAGAGTCAGAATCTCTAGGGATATGCCCAGAAGTCTCCAATTTTAATAAACTTCAGGTAATCCTTCCTCTCAATCAGTGTTCCTTTTGGCATTGTTCTGGGCATCTGTCCTTAACAGGTCTACCATCTGATCTTTTGAAACTATGGATGTTCAGCTTACCATACGCCAGACCTTGTGCTGGGTCTTTTTTTTTTTTTTTTTGCAGATGTTACTTATTATTATTATTACTATTCAGTTTTTGGCCGGGGCCAGGTTTGAATCTGCCACCTCTGGTATATGGGGCAGCGCCCTACTTGAGCCACAGGTTACTTATTTTAATCCTTTTATAAGAACTTAGTGGAAAGGCCCCCACATCCTGGACAGCTAAAATTTTTCAGCTGTGTGCTGAGCCTCAACTCCTCTGCTAGACCCATGGGATTCTGTGCGAGTTAGGCAGCACTTCGTCCTAGCTTCCTGGGCTCCTGTGGAGGTCATAGGTTTGGGGAAGACTACGTTAGGAAGGTGCTTGTTGGGGAATGGGAGTACTTGGTCATGGTGAATGGAGAAAGTTGGAAGGCATTGGGAGGAACAGGCCAGTGCAGCAGAGAGGATTACAGTACTTATTAGCTGAGGGAAAAGCGTGCAAAGGCAAGGAGGCCAGAGAGCATCTGGGCAGTTACAGAAATTGAAATAGTTCTAGATTGATGTGACTGGAACATCAAGTACTGGGGAGTTGCAGGGTGGAGAGCAGGTGAGAGTTGAGGCAGAAGAAACCAGCTGGGGCAGCATTTAGACTTTGTTTCTACATTTTAAAATTCATTTTATAGGCCAGCACCTGTGGTTCAGTGGGTAAGGCACCGTCCCCATAAACTGAGGGTGGTGGGTTCAAACCCAGCCCCGGTCAAACTGCAAAAACAACAACAACAAAAAAAGAGCTGGTGTTGTGGCAGGCGCCTGTAGTCCCAGCTACTCGGGAGGCTGAGGCAGGAGAATCGCCTAAGCCCAAGGATTTGGAGGTTGCTGTGAGCTGTGATGCCACGGCACTCTACCGAGGGTTAATAAATGAAACTGTCTCAAAAAAAAAAAAAAAAAAAATTTTTGGTTTATAACCAGGTGTGTGGTCCCAGCTATTCAGGAGGCCAACGCAGGAAGATCGTTTGAGGCCAGGAGTTTAAGACTAGCCTGGGCCAACATAGCCAGATCTCACTCCAAAAATAAAATTTGGCTCAGTGACGTTAGCACAATGGTTACAGTGCCAGCCACATACACTGAGGTTGGCAGTTTTGAACCTGGCCAGGGCTAGCTAACCTACAATGACAACTGCAACAAAAAAATAGCTGGGTGGGGTGGTACCTGTGGCTCAGTGAGTGGGGCGCCGGCCCCATATGCTGAGGGTGACAGATTCAAACACGGCCCCGGCCAAACTGCAACAAAAAATAGCTGGGCATTGTGGCTGGCACCTATAGTCCCAGCTACTCGGGAGGCTGAGGCAGGAGAATCGCCTAAGCCCAAGGATTTGGAGGTTGCTATGAGCTGTGTGATGCCATGGCACTCTACCGAGGGCGATAAAGTAAAGCTCTATCTCTACCAAAAGAAAAAAAAAAAAACAGTAGCCGGGCGTTGTGGGCATTGTGGCGGTCACCTGTAGTCCCAGCTACTTGGGAGGCTGAGGCAAGAGAATCGCCTGAGCCCAAGAGTTTGAGGTTGCTGTGATCTGTGACAGTACAGCACTCCACCCAGGGCGAGATAATGAGACTGTCTCAAAAAAAAAATAATAATAATAAAATTCATTTCATTCTACTGCTAACAAGCTACTGCTGTTCCGAGTGCTATTGTATGCATTAGCTTCTATAATCTCAGCTGTACTGAATGCATCCTGGCCAGTTCCACATTAGCATGAGTGCCATTCATTATTGATTTAACCAGGTCCTACCACCCTGAAGGATGCTGTGGTAAGTCACCTCACACTGCATTTGGGGGGCACTTATGGAATGAACATTGAAAGGCTTGAATTGGACAGTGGCAGGGACAGATTTGTGCTTGAAGAAGATGTTGGAACACTTATCAGCACTTAACACTTCCATCTCACTGTCTACAGCTCATGCAAGGGAGGCTGGGAAACATAGATTATTTATGGACCTACACAGAGGAGGAAATTGAGTTGGTAAACAGCATCTTACCACGCTGAGTATGAGGGGTTTTTGTTGTTGTTGTTGAGACAGTCTCACTATGTCGCCCTTGGTAGAGTACTGTAGTGTCACAGCTCACAGCAACCTCAAACTCTTGAGCTCAAGCGATTCTCTTGCCTCAGCCTACCAGGCAGAGGGGACTACAGGTGTCCGCCACAAAATGCCCAGCTATTTTTGTTGCTATTGCAATTGTCATTGTTTCAGCTGGCCTGGGCTGGGTTCGAACCTGCCAGTCTTGGTGTATGTAGCCCTCACCCTGCCCATTGAGCTACAGGCACCACCACCAGCCCGGCTATTTTTTTGTTGCAGTTATTGTTTAGCTGACCCGGGCTGGACTCAAACCTGCCAGCCTCGGTGTATGTGGCTGGCACCATAACCACTGAGTTACAGGCACCAATCCTGAGTATGAGTTTTCTTACTAAAGAGGTCCTTAAATCAATTCCTTTCACTGGTATTCAACCAAAGAAAAGCCCTTTATTCCAGTGCTGGAGAAAAATAGGCTGTGTTGAACTTCATTAGAAATCACACTGTTCTGTATTTGTGGGCAATTTTAGGAACACTCAAGGGCAAATTTGGTAACTGACTTAGAATCAGGCTGTAGTGTGAACTAGGGCTCTACTGTCTTTCCAGCCAGGCCTGTCTTCCCCCACCATATGGCTATGGGGGGGTGGGGGGGGAGGGCATCTCCAGGCAAAGAATTCTACAACTGTTTCCCATTAACTCCTGGACTTCACAATCCTGTGAGGTACATGTAGTCAGGATAGGTGGGCTATGCCATGGTAACAGCCCCACCCCAAATCTCTCACTTAATACAGTACTCCTGCTACATGTCTTTTGTGGGTCAGCTGTGACTCCGTTTCATGTCACCTAGGACCCAAGCTGATAGAGCATCTTCTACGTGAACCATTGGTGGGTGCTGTTTTATATGGTGGTGTGGCATTTCCCCTAGGGTTTCATTGACCAGAGCAAGTCACATGGCCAAAGCCTGCCAGCCTTTAGATATCCATGTGGAGACATCAAATCATTAATTGGAAATGAGTCCAGAACTCAGGGGTGAGGTTACGGCTCGAGAAATGGATTTTGATGTTAGTGGTAGAGTTTATGTAAGGCCACGAGACTGGCTGAGCATGTGGATAAGAAAGAGAAAGGTGCCTATGGAAACCGGCAATTTAGAAGCCGAGCAGAGGAGCAGCCACAGCCAAGGGAGAAAGAAAAGCACCCCTCCTTCCATACTGGGCTGCCTGACAGCCAGTATGGAAGGAGGGGTGGCCAGCTGTGCTGAATGATGGGAAAGGCTGAACAGAGGACAGCACAAGTGTGGGATTTAGCAACAGGACATTCAGGGGCATGCCAATTAGAGCAGTTTCCATAAAGCAAGGGAGTGGAGACAAGCTAACTATAGGGGTTTGAAGAAGTAATGAGAGGTGGGGAATGGAAACTGAGACCACAGAACTCTGGGGAAATTAGGCTGTCAAGGAAAAAGTGAGGAGAGGTGGCAGTTGGTTAAGGAAGAGTTTTTGTTTCATGTGGGAGAGAGTAAGACACGTTTGTTCATATGCTGATGACAACAGTCCAGGCAGAAGGAAGAAACTGATGGCTCAGAAGAGGAAGGTGATCCATGTAGGAGTTAGTGCAGCCCTTGTGGACTCAAGATGGGTTGGGTCTAGAGTCTAAGGGAAGGAGTCCTCAGTGGGAACAGGAGGACAGAGTCCAGGTGGACAGATTTGTTGCTGGGAAGGGGAGGGCCTTCCTGCCCAATCTGCTGCTATTTTCTCAAAGAGATGAGAGAAAGTGAGCAGGAGTGTAGGAGGTTGAGAAGAGAGGAGGTGCAAATGGTTGTTTTGAAGGGGATCCCACACAAGATAGAGGAAGACAGAGCAATTAGGCCTCCCTTGAAATGCGTTGCCATGAGTTTAAAATGAGATCAGTCAGCTGGGGTGGTGGTGCTCCTCCTCCTGTGACATGCAGCTAGTCAGGAGCAGTGCAGGGACACGGAGGGGGCTTTTTCCACTAAGCATCACAGGGGAAGGACAAAGCATGGAATCTAAGCTGGGCAAGTCTGAAATGAAGAGGTGCAGGAGGCTGTTGATGGAAAGGTGTTTGAGGTCATCACAGCCTCAAGGGAGGAATGGTTGGTGAAAGGCAAGGCTGGGGCAGCAGAGCTGAGGTTTCAGGGGTAGTGTGGGTGTTGGTAATGGCAAATTGATGTCAGTGGTGAAGAGTTTATGTAAGGCCACAAGACTGGCTGAGCATGTTCAGGGGTTGCCAGAACAAAGTAACACACCACCAGGGACATTTGCTTGTCAGACCGTCCCCAGAGGCCAGTAATGAACAGCACTAACATAGCAGCAACTTAATACGCATGAGGTATCAGACAAAGAGCTTTAAATTAATGACTTCTCTTGAGGGAAAGTGTAGGAGAGTTTGGGGATAGAGGGACTGACTCACTTGCCTATTCCACACTGAGCCTGTACCACCAAGCGCTATGCGCTAATTGCAGCTCATACTTGAGTTGAGCCACTGGCCACACAAATTAACTTGGGAAGAAACAAGGCTCATTGTGGTGGGCGCCTATAGTCCCAGCTACTTGGGAGGTTGAGGCAAGAGAATTGCTTAAGCCCAAGAGTTTGAGGTTGCTGTGAGCTGTGACAGCATAGCACTCTACCAACGGCAACAGTGAGACTCTGTCTTAAAAAGCAAATAGCAACAAAGAAAGGCTCATGAGGTCAGCCCCCAGTAGGGGAAAAGGAATAAGACTGTCAAAGAGTCATCATTCATTATATTTGTGCACCAACCCAGCTCAGTAGAGGAACTGCTGGCTCATTTCACAGATGGGAAAAGAGGTCAGAGAGATTGAGTTACCTTCTCTTGCACACAGCAAGGAAACTCAAGCTTCTCTTCCTATACTCAGGCTCTTTTTAACTTCCTCAGCAGAGGAAGGCCTGGCACCTATGGCTCTACCTGGCAGGAGGGGCCTATCGTGCCTGGGCTGATTGCACTGGAATCCATCTGCTAACTAAGGGCCCTTACTGTTAGTGGGGCAGGGTAGGAAGAGAGCACCATCACCCATGCAGAAGCATTTCAGGAACTTTAGTTCCTACTGCCCTGGGCAGATTCCTCCTCAATCTGACACATCCCCATCTGAGGACATAAAAGTGCACAGGGCAGAGTGTGGGCATGGCACACCCACTGGTGCCCCCATACCTCCCTTCACAGGTGCTGCTGAAGGGTGCCCAGGAAGCTAGGACGATGTGCTGCAGCTGGACGGTGGGGCTGCAAGGAGAAGCCTGCCTTGAAAGCAGCCTTCAGGGAAAGCTTTCTGGGCAGTGGGAACAGCCAGTGTGAAACTTCCTGGCCAGCCCGGGCTCCTGGAAGATTTGGCAGGGAGATGTCGTGAGTGCAAGAGCTATTCCAGAGGGCTAGCCAGGTGGGACCCATCTTCCCTCCTGTGTTATCATCTCCCCTATATGGACTCTAAGGAAGCTGACTACCAGAAAGACCCCTGGCTCAGTGGGCAAAGCTTTATTCCTACCGGTGTGACTTTGGGGAAATCCTCTCCCTTTACAGATAAGAGTAGTCTCTGCTAACTACCTCAAATTTCATGGTACCACCTGCTATCACCATTAAGCTCTTTTGTGACTCAGACTTGAAACACACAGAGGGTGGCGCCTGTGGCTCAAAGGGGTAGGGTGCTGGCCCCATATGCCAGAGTTGACGGGTTCAACCCAGCCCCGGCCAGAAACTGCAAAAAAAAAAAAAAAAGAAAGAAAGAAAAGAAAAGAAAAGAAACACAGAAAAGGGTTTATTTATTTACTTTGAGACAGAGTCTCACTTTGTTGCCCTGGGTAGAGTGCGGTAGTGTAATAACACCAAGCAACCTCAAACTCCTAGGCTCAAATGATCCTCTTGCCTCAGCCTCCCAAGTAGCTGAGACTACAGGCCTGCATACCATGCCCAGCTAATTTTTCTATTTTTAGTAGAGACCGGGTCTCACTCTTGCTCAGGCTGGTCTGTAACTCCTGAGGTCAAGCAATCCACCTGCCTCATCCTCACAGAGTACTAGGATTACAGGAGTGAGCCACCTGTCCTAGCCCACAGAAAAGGGTTTAAATGCCTAGAAACATCCATTGCATTTGTCAAGGTTAGTGAAGTATAGGCACTATGTGATTGTCCCCAGGACCTTGAGGGGCACAAAAGGGCTGGGGAGTTAAGCCCTCTTGAGGGCCAGATCCACTGGCCATCTTTTTGGCTGAGGGCTGAACCTCAGACCCCAGCCCCAGCAGCCCCAGGGCTGTACTGAAGAGGTTGATGGGAGTGGAGCCATCGGTGATGAGGGTTGATTTCAGGCCCAGGGATTGGAGCAGTTTTACCTGGGAGGGAGAGGAAAGAAGGTAAGATGGGGCTGATCCTGGTCACTTCTCTCATCTCCTCAGCTGCCTCTCTAGGGAACTAAACTTCAGAGTGACACTCCTTAAACAAAGTGGTTTGCAGTGTCACCTTCCCCTTCATCTGATCACTCTGCTGGGCTTCTTTCAAAAATATTTATCATACATGGATGTCCCATCTGTTTGCCATCTCCCCCTGAAGCTCCAGCTCATGACTGAGTCTAGTACAGGGCTGATGTAGCAGGAGGCCATGCTTGAGTTACACATGGCAGAGAGACAGTTCACTCACCTCCTCCCCTCACCCCTCCACCCCCAACAGCTTTCAAGATGTTGCACGTGCCTTTGGGCTCTATCTTCTTGGTTCCAAGACTGGTCCCAAGACCAACTCCCCTTCCCCCATTCTCACCTGAATCTCTGGCCCAGCCACAGCAAGGTCCCTGATGGTGCTGGGACCCAGGGCCTCTGTCATCTGCTTGAACTTCTTAACCTCCACCTCGGCCAGCTGTTGGGCCTTGTTCACCTCTAGCTCCAGCTGGGCCCGGGCATAGACCAGTTCCATCTCTCGTACTTTCTGTACCCGCTGGAGCTCAGCCTCCTAGAAGGGGAAACATCCAGCATTTTTTAGAACTTGTGGCCCCTGGGAACTGCCCAGTAAGTCACCCTGGCTAGCAGGCCTAAGGGAGCTGAGGGAGAAGGGATGGAATTGTCAATTCAGTCAGGATACTCCACCCCCTGTCTAGCAACTTTTTTTTTTTTTTTGTGACAGAGTCTAACTCTATTGCCCTTGGTAGAGTGCTGTGGTGTCATAGCTCACTACCTCAAACTCCTGGGCTCAAGCGATCCTCTTGCCTCAGCCTCCCAAGTAGCTGGGACTACAGGCACTCACCACAATGCCCAGCTATTTTTAGAGACAGGGTCTCGCACTTGCTCAGGCTGCTCTCCAACTCCTGAGCTCAAGAGATTCAACCGCCTCAGCCTACCAGAGTGCTGGGATTACAGGCATGAGCTACTGAGCCCAGCAACTATTTTTTTTTTTTTTTTTTAAAGCCAGAGTTACCCTTGATAGTGTGCTGTGGCGTCACAGCTCACAGCAACCTCAAATCTTGGGCTTAAGTGATTCTCTTACCTCATTCTCCCAAGTAGCTGACTACAGGTGCCTGCCACAATGCCCAGCTATTTTGTTGTTGTTGTTGTTGTAGTTGTCATTGTTGTTTAGCAGGCCCTGGCCGGGTTCAAACCCACCAGCCCTGGTGTAGGAGGCCGGCACCCTAACCACTTAGCACAGGTGCTGAGCCTGTCTAGCAACTTTTGGGAACTCCTCAATCTGAGCATCAGCCCTTCATCTATGAAATGGATATGCAGACCTTAATGGGATTCCAGCAGTTAAAAATGTCCTGCCTGGAAAACACCGTGGTAGCTGGCACACACGTGGCCAACGTGAGCAGTCAGCTGTGAGATGGGTGTGACATCCTTACCTTCCAGGGATGTGGTGAGTGAGCTGCTATAGGTCAAAAGACTTTTTAAATCACAAACTACTTGAATAGGGTTGTATGTTAGAGAACTTGGTGTCCCACCTGGTCTCAGGGATTATAGTGAATGGCCAGGCCCTCCCAGACCAGGAGCTTGCCTTAACTTACTGTCTCGATAGCCAGGGCCTCTGCTTTTAGCTTGGCCTGCAGCACTGAGCCTTCTCCCTCAATCCTTGCCGCCTCTGCTCGGGACTCTGCCTCTGCCTTAGCAGTCCCAGTGCTCTCCACAGCCATGCTAGAAGGGGAGGCAGAGTTAGGCAAGACCCAGGGGAAAGCCCAGCCCTCTTGCAGCCTTCTTTTTTTAGAGACAGAGTCTCACTTGTCACCCTTGGTAGAGTGCTGTGGCATCAAAGCTCACAGCAACCTCTGGCTCTTGGGTTTAGGTGATTCTCTTGCCTCACCCTCCCAAGTAGCTGGGACTACAGGCGCCCCCCACAATGCCCACCTGTTTTTTTGTTGTAGTTTAGCAAGGGCCGGGCTCGAACCCTCCACCCTTGGTGGAAGCCAGTGCTCTACTCACTGAGCCACCAGGCACCACCCTTCTTCTTCCTTTTTTTTTTTTTTTTTGAGACAGAGTCCCAAGCTGTTGCCCTGGGTAGAGTGCCGTGGTGTCATAGCTCACAGTAACCTCTAACACGGGCCCAAGCGATCCTCTTGCCTCAGTTTTTCTATTTTTTAGTAGATACAGGGTCTCACTTTTGCTCGGGCTGGTCTCAAACTCATGAGCTCAAGCAATACACCTGCCTCAACCTCCTAGAGTACTAGGATTACAGGCATGAGCCACTACCCCCTAGCAATTCTCTTGCCTCAGCCTCCCAAGTAGCTGGGACTATAGACACCCACCACAATGCCCAGCTATTTTTTTGATATGGGGTCTCACTCTAGTTCAGGCTGGCCTCTAACTTGTGAGCTCAGGCAATCCGCCTGCCGCGGCCTCCCAGAGTGCTGGGATTACAGGCATGAGCCACCACACCAGCCCAGCCTTCACTTCTGTAGCAGCAGCTCTTGCGTGGGCACACTCTCTCTTACACACCCCATTGGTGCACCAGCTACTTTCCCAAGACACTTAGCTCTTGTCAGCCTTTTCCTCCTCTAGTTCTCACCCTACCTCAGAGCCTCCAGCTCCAAGAGTTCCCTGCGAGCCTTCTCAGCTTCTGATTGGTCCAGGATCTTCTGCCTCTCAAGCCGGCCACGGGCTTCTTGCTCTAGTCTCTGAGCCTCGTGCCTGGAGAAAAATGGGAACAGATAAGACGCTGGCATGGGGCTAGAGGGAACAGGAGCACCAAGGGCAGGGACCCTAAATCTATCAGATACCCAGGACAGATCCTGGCCCTGGGAAGACTCATCTGCACCTGGACCCAGAACGGTGTATGTGCCCCAGGCCTGGTGTGGTGCTAGACCTAGGAGTGCTGGCACAATTGTGTTCCTGCTCTCATGCAACTTGCCTTTCAGTGGGGAAAAGCAGTGTGTGAGGAGGATTTCAATTTCAGAGAGCAACAAGCAGCTTAAAGGTGGTAAAAATGGCTGACTGGGCAAAGATGTTATTCAGTTTTGGGAGAAAGGAAAAGGCTAAGGAGGGAGCCTTTGGCTTAGAGCAGAGGAAGGGCTTGCCTTAGGAGTTCTGAGGGAAGAGCTTTCTGAGCAGTGGAAACAGCCAGTGCAAAAGGCCTTCAGGTGGGAATAAGCTGTGCAAAAGGAATTGTGGGTCTGGATACGTCAGATGGGGGAAGGCTGGAAAGTGGGGTCTGCAGAGGCCAAGCTGGACCCCAAGGTGCCTAGAAGGTCACAGAAAGGAGTCTGGGTTTTGTTATAAAATAAGAAGTCACAGGAGCCATGGTGGCATCTGATTCACACTTTAAGTGAATCATCTTATCTTACTCCTGGGGGCAAAGATGACAGTAGGCAGACCAGGAGGGGATGCCATGTTATCTAGGTCCTGGCTGTGGCTGAGATGGGGACTCCAGAGAGGTCTGGCCTCAGGGGGAACAGTGAGCAGCCAGGCCCCCAGTCCTCACTCACTTGGCCGCTGCCTCCTGGGAGTTGGTGGTGATCTCAATGGCCAGCTGGACACTTCGCTGCAGAGCATCCCGGGTCCTCTGGTCCACAGGCTCCACTGATTGTACATCCACGCTGCTGACCACTAGCCCATTTTGAGGGAAGATGGCCCGGTCCCGGGACTTGGGCAGGGCAATTCCATCAGGGCCTTTGGCTTCTAAGGTCTCAAAGCCAAAGACGGCAGTACGAATGATGCGGGCTGAGTTCTTATGGAAGTCATCAAAGGTGACAGAGGCCACAGCTCCCCGAACCCGGGATGCAATGGCCTTGCAGGCATCACCCACAAAGTCGGGCACTGAGAAGAGCTTGGCCGTCTCTTGGGGATCATTCCGGTCACTCAGGTCAAAGTGCCTGTGAGCAAAGAAGCCCAGAATGTTTCCCTCAGGACACAGCAACTTTCTCTTTGAGGAGGATTTCAATGCCCAACCCCTGTGGCTGGGCAGGGTCTCTTACAACAAAGAATGCTAATTTATGCTTGGTAAATTCTCAAGAAACTTAGCACCTGTTCCCATTTAATCCACTCACTCTATGAGATAGGGATGCACATTATCCCCAGGTTACAGATATGGAAATAGAGGTCCAGAGAGGTTAAATATCTTACCCAAGATCTCATAATTTGTAGCAAGCCAGAAAGCTCAACCCAGGCAGATGGCTGTAGGGTCTGTTCTTAACTATCGTGCTGTAGTGCTTGGGACTATATCAGCACCCCATCTATGGTACGGGTGCCTCTCAGCCAAGAGATGTGAGACTGTGGCTGGTAGTTGATCGCTTGCGTAATTCTAAAAGCTGCCATTTCTCACTAGCCCTGTAGGGGTCACTGTTCTAATTCTCGGGGCATCTTTTTTTTTTTTTTTTTTTTTGTAGTTTTTGGCCAGGGGTGGGTTTGAACCCGCCACCTCCGACATATGGGGCCAGCGCCCTACCCCTTTGAGCCACAGGCGCCGCCATCTCGCTGTATCTTTTTAACAGCTCTGTAAAGTAGGTAACGTTGCCATCCTCATTTTACAGACAGGGAAACTGAGGAAAGTGCCTAGCCCCTTGCTCAGGTCCACAGCTTGCAAACAGTGGGGCTGGGATGCAGATCCTGGCAGGGTTGCCACTCCCTCTCACCATCCCTTCCCACTAGCTGGGTCTCCTTGATTTTTTTTTTTTTTTTTTTTTTTTTGAGACAGAGGCTAGAGTACAGTGGCATTACCATAGCTCACTGCAACCTCAGACTCCTAGGTTGAAGGGATCCTCCCACTTTAGTCTCCCAAATAGCTGGAGCTACAGGCACCCATTACCACACCTGGGTAATTTTTCTTTTCTTTTTTTTTTTTTTTTTTGAGACAGTCTCACGACGTTGCCCTCAGTAGAGCACTACGGCATCACAGCTCACAGCAACCTCAAACTCTTGGGTTCAAGCGATTCTCTTGCCTCAGCCTCTCAAGTAGCTGAGACTACAGACGCCCACCACAATGCCCGGTTACTTTTGTGTTGCAATTGTTTAGCTGGCCCGGGCCAGATTTAAACCTGCCACCCTTGGTATATGTGGCTGGTACAATAACCACTGTGCTACAGGCACCAAGCCCGGACTAATTTTTTAATTTTTAGTAGAGATGGGATCTCACTCTTGCTGGTCTCAGTCTCCTGAGCTCAAGGGTTCCTCATGCCTTGGCCTCCCAGAGTGCCAGGATTATAGGCATGAGCTACCGCAGGGGTGGGGGTGGGGCAATCCTCATCCATCTCTTCATAACCTTGCAGTTAAGTACCTGGCTGAACACATGCTGGAGGGTTAGCTGGTGTGGCCAGGAGGTGATCCTGCACCTTCCCTGGATGTGTGTGAACTCTCGTGTTCCCCTTGACTGGGGCATCAGGGTCTGGCATCCTGCCCTCAAGGAGCCCAGCACTACTGGAGGCTGCCCCCTCTCCCCCCAGAGAAATCCTTCAGCAGCTGTCTCCACCCTTTGTTACCAGTTGTAGGCGAGCTGCAGCTGCAGCCTGGCATGATCTGCTGTCTCGATGGTGATGACATCTGTGAAGAAGTCAGGCCCCAACAGCAAGCAAAGCGCTCGGCGGGCGTGGGGGCGCTTGGGCCTCCCAGCTGAGAGAGACAACACTGTGAACTGCTCCTCAGGACCCAGTGACACCAGCTCAGGCCCAAAGACCACGCTGCAGAGAGAGCCAGGGGTCAGAGCCAGGCACTTGGAGATCTTCTACCACTGGACCCCACACCCCCGGCGGCCCTCACCGAGCTCTCTTCTCTCTGTAGTCATACACCTGCACAGCGGCATTGTGGGGGACACGGTAACTGACCACACGGGTCTTGTTCCGGGGAGCCAAGGGCGGAAAGGTCTTGGCTGTGTTCTTCTCGCCCCTGTCTGCCAGTGGGTCCTGCCCCTTGTTCAGCAGCTCCTCCACCCCAAGAGGCAGCTCTTTCTCCCACAGGACCTCATCCTGGGTCAGCATGTAAGTATTTCCAATCACAGCACGTACCTTGAGCCAAGGACAGACTTTGTTAATGAGGGTGGAAGGGAGGAAGACCCACCTAGCAGTCTTCCCAGAGAGGCACAGCATTGAGACCGAATGTGGTCTTTGCCATGAGGCTAGTTCAGTCTTGGGTTTGGCATCTCCCGGCTCTGTCATCTTGGGCAAGCTATCTCACCCCTTGGGCTTCACTTTCCTCGTCCTCGGCTATCTCATGGGCTTGAGGAATAAATGACATTTCACATATATAATTCTAAGAACAGCACTTGGCATAATAGTAAAGTCTCCATATTACTCCTTCTAGAATCTTCCTTCATAGGGTAGCTTGAAGTTATGGGAATAGACCCAATCCTACAAAGTAAGTAGTATACACTAACACCTGCTAGGGGTCTAAGCTGTGCTTCTAAGGTTGGATTCTTAGAAAAGAAGTTGGAGATGTGGCCCTAGGTCAAACCAAGGTCAATGTTTTATTTGTTTATTATTTATTTTTTTTTTTAGAGACAAAGTCTTACTTTGCCGCCCTCAGTAAAGTGCTGTGGCATCATAGCTCTCACAGCAACCTCCAGCTCTTGGGCTTAGGAGAGTCTCTTGCCTCAGCCTCCCAAGTAGCTGGGACTACAGGCGTCTGCCACAACACCTGGCTATTTTTTATTGCAGTTTGGCCGGGGCCAAGTTCAAACCTGCCACCCTTGGTATATGGGGCTGACACCCTACGCACTGAGCCACAGGTGCCTCCCCAAAGTCAATGTTTTATTAATAGGTTTTAGTAGCAAAAGGAAAGATTCTACCAGGATATGGGCACAGGGGAAAAGGTTCTTTTCATTCCTAGGGCCCTCTCATCAGACCTGTATACTAGGGGCCAGATCTGTAGTGGGGCACAGTCACTATCCTAAAACTTGGCTCATCCTCTCAGCAGGAGTTTCTAAAATTTGAAATTAAATGTTTAAGACAAAGCAATGAAAAATACTCCACAAAATGCCCCCATACCTACCAGCCAGCCCACCCACCCAGATGCTGCCATCTGTGCTGCTGAAGTGCCCTCTCCAACCTCTACCATGTATCTCTCCCCATCCCTGTTTGCCTAGAAGAAGCTGCCACTGTGGCCACACAGCAGGGACACTGCCCATCCCTTGGCTGTTACCTTTCCGGTCTTGACATCCTGCACATAGATGCCTTCATTCTCATCCAGAGGGATGGCCTGGCGTTCTTCAACCACCTCCACCTTGGCAGACGGCACATACTCCAGGGGCCCACGGATGAGCCAGTGGTCCCCGGCCTGACGTGAGACCTTCTCCTCATCCTCCCCCTCCTCCAGGGGCTGCAGGGCCCTCAGCAGCAGTCCCTGCTGCTCTGACAGCACATATACATCTTGGATGCCTCGTTCCAGCCTCTCCCCTGGCTGGAGGAAAAAAGACTTCTCTCCCTAGTAGGGAAACATGGGATTAGGAGTAGTGGCCACTTGGGGTTGTATGTGTCTCGGAGCCACCTCTCCAGCCCCATGCTATCTTGGCATGTGTGGAGGACAGGAGCCCAAAATCACACCCTAAGCTGGGTGCAGTGGCTCATGCCTGTGATCCTAGCACTTTGAAATGTTGAGAGGATTACTTGACCCTAGGAATCTGAAATCACCCTGAGCAACATAGCCAAAGCAAAACACTCTGTCTCCATTAAAAAAAAAAAAAAAAAAATTTATATATGTATTTGAGACAGAGTCTCGCTTTGTCACCCTCGGCAGAGTACCATGGCATCATAGCTCACAGCAACCTCTAACTCTTGGGCTCAAGCGATCCTTTTAGTTTTAGTAGCAAAGGAAAGATTCCACTAGGATATGGGCACAGGGGAGGAGGTTCTTTTCATTCCTAGGGCCTCAGCCTCCCAAGTAGCTGCAACTATAGGCACCCGCCACAATGCCTGGCTATTTTTAGAGATGAGATCTCACTCTGGCTCAGGCTGGTCTGGAACCTGTGAGCTCAGCCAATCCACCTCAGCCTCCCAGAGTGCTAGGATTACAGGCATGAGCCACTGCACCCTGCCTCTATAAAAAAATTTTTAAAAAATTAGCTGAGCACACCCTATGGTCCTACCTACTCAGGAGGCTGAGGGAGAAGGATCACTTGAGCCCAGGAATTTGAGGTTGCTATAAGCTATGATTGCACCACTTCACTCCAGCCTGAGTGACAGAGTGAGACCATCTCAAACAAACAAACAAACAAACAAAAAAACAAAGAAAAACCACACCCACTCTCACATTATAGTAGTATGAAGTGTTATTTGGACATTCTGATGCTCTATACAAATGCCTACAGTCTCCTCTGATCAAACAACTCCATGAAAAATTCTGTAAATGTCAGGACCTGGATCCTCACAAACTAAGTGGTTAAACAAAACCTATTATTCTTCTTCATTTTTCCCATGCTTTGTTTTCTTAGGATGGTATAATTCAGGGGTTGGCAAACTCTGATTTTACAACCAAATCGGCCCTGCCAACTTTTTAATATGTATTTTTATTGAGCTATAATCTACATATAAAATTTTCCCATTTGGAATATACAAGTATACAAGTCAGTTATTTTAGTATATTCTAAAGTTATTTTAGTATAGTCCAACCATAACTACTTAGTTTTTGTTTTTTGTTGTGTTCGTTGTTGCAGTTTTTGGCTGGGGCTGGGTTTGAACCCACCATCTCCGGTTTAAGGGGCCGGCGCCCTGCTCCTTGAGCACAGGCACCACCCTCAACCATAACTACTTTGTAAGCCTAGAATATTTTAATCACCCTGAAAAGAAATTCTATATCTAATAGAAATTACTACCACTCCCTACCAACCACTAATCTATTTTTTTTTTTTTTTTTTTTTTTGTAGTTTTTGGCCGGCGCCCTACTCCTTTGAGCTATAGGTGCCACCCCCACTAGTCTATTTCTTTCTCTAGGAATTTAGCTACACTAGACACCATATATAGATGGAATCATATGATACGTGCTCTTTAACGTCTGGCTTCTGTCACTTAGCATAACGTTTTCAAGGTTCATTGCTGCTGGAGCATGGATAAGTACTTCATTTCCTTTTATAGCTAAATGATATTCCATTGTATCCATTTATCAGGTGATGGACAAATGGGTTGTTTCTACATTTTTGGCCTCCTGGATTTTGTTGGTTTGTTTGTTGTTGTAGTTTTTGAGGCAGTTTCACTCTGTTGCCCAGGCTAGGGGTGCCTAGAACAGCAAGCTCGAACTCTTGAATTCAAGCCATTCTCCTATCTCAGCCTCTGGTGTAGCTGGGACTTACAGCCACCTGCCACAGCAACTGGCTAGTTTTTCTATTTTTGGTAGAGACAGGGTCTCACTCTTGCTCAGGCTGGTCTCCAACTCCTAAGCTCAAGTGGCCCTCCCACCTCAGACTCTTAGAGTACTAGGATTATAGGCCTGAGTCACCGTGGCCTGGCCTTGCCTCCTGTTTTTACCAATAAAACTTCCCAGGAATGCAGCAGTTCTCTCTTTTGTTTACAGATTGTCTGTGCTGCTCTCACCATACAACACCAGCAATGAATAGTTTCAACTGAAACTGTATGACTCACAAAGCCTAAAATATCGACTATTTGGCCTCTAACTGAAAGTTTGCCAACCCTGTATTCTCATGTATTAATATATAGTTCAGAGAGAGGATTAGGCAGGGGGTGGGGAGGAGAGCAACCCAAGAGATCTGTTTCATGAAAGATGACTAGGAGGATAGGGCAGGATGGCTCACGTCTGTAATCCCAACACTCTGGGAGGCCAAGGCCAGGGGATTGCTTGAGCTCAGGAGTTTGAGACCAGCCTGAGCAAGGTCTCTATTTTTCCTCTATTAAAGAGGCAGAGGTTGGCTCAGCACTGTGGCTCAAGCGGCTAAGGCAACAGCCACATATACCTGAGCTGGTGGGTTTGAATCCAGCCTGGGCCTGCCCTGCCAAACAACAGTTACAGCTGCAACCAAAAATAGAAAAAAAAAAAAAGGGCAGCACCTATGGCTCAGTCAGTAGGGTGCTGGCCCCATATACTGAGGGTGGCGGGTTTGAACCTAGCCCCAGCCAAACTGTAACAAAAAATGGCCAGGCGTTGTGGTGGATGCCTGTAGTCCCAGCTACTCAGGAGGCTAAGGCAAGAGAATCGCCTAAGCCCAGGAGTTGGAGGTTGCTGTGAGCTGTGACACCACAGTACTCTGTGACACCACATACCAAGGATGATAAAGTAAGAACTTTATCTCGAAAGAAAGAAAGAAAGAAAGGAAGAAAGAAAGAAAGAAAGAAAAAAAGAAAGAAAGAAAGAAAGAAAGAGCTGGGGCTGGGTCAGGTGGCTTATGCCTATAATCTTAGCATTTTGGAAGGCTGATGCAGGTGGATTGCCTCAGGAGTTCGGGACCAGCCTACACAAAGTGAGACCCTGTGTCTTACAAATAGAAAAACTAGCCAGGTGTTGTGGAGGCACCTATGGTCCCAGCTACTTAGGAGGCTGAGATAACAGGATCACTTGAGTGTGGGCGCACGTAAGTCAGTGGTTAGGGTACCAGCCACATGCACCGGGGCTGGTGGGTTTGAACCCAGCCCGGGCCTGCTAAACAAAAGAAAAAAAAAAAAAAAAAAGAGGATCGCTTGAGCCCAAGAATTTGAGGTTATTATAAGCTAAGATGCCATGGCACTCAACTCCAGGGCAACTGAGTTAGACTCTGTCTCAAAAACGAAAAGAAAAGAAAAAACGAGCCGGGTTTTGTGGCAGGTGCCTATAGTCCCAACTCCTGGGGAGCTGAGGTAGAGCCCAAGAGTTTGAGGTTGCTGTGAGCTATGATGACACCACAACACTTTACCCAGGGCAACAGAGACTCTGCTTCAAAAAAAAAAAAAAATAAATAAAAGATGGGCTGGGCACCCGAAGCTCAGTGGTTAGGGTGCTGGCCACATGCTCCAGGGTTGGTGGGTTTGAACCCATCCAGGGCCTGCTAAACAAACAAACAAACAAATAGCCAGGTGTTGTGGCAGGCAACTGTAGTCCCAGCTACTAGGGAGGCTGAGGCAAGAGAATCACTTGAGCCCAAGAGTTTGAGGTTGCTATGAGCTATAGACACACAGCGCTCTACAGAGGGTGACAAAGTGAGACTCTGTCTCCATTTAAACAAAAAAAAAAAAGATGACAGTTTCCACTCAAGAAATGTGAAACAGGGAAGGGAGAGGAAAGGGAAGAGGGGGAGAGAGAACGAGGGAGAAGGATTGGTGTGTTCTCAATCCTAATAGGCACAATGACAAGGTATACGGCACATCTCCTGGATGTGAGACACAACTACAACAGGGACTCTACCTAACAAATGCAAACATTGTAACCTAATAGTTTGTACCCTCATTTGAATCTGAAATTAAAAAAAAAAAAAAAAAATGTGAAATACAATCACACACCATGTAACATTTTAGTTGATGGTGGTCCTGTAAAATTATAATGGATCTCTTACTTATACGGTATTTTTACTGTACCTTTTTTATGTTTAGACACACAAATACCATTGCGTTCCAATTGTCTACAGTATTCAGTACAGTAATGTGCTGTACCAGTTTGTAGCCTAGAAGCAACATGCTATACCAACTAGCCTAGGTAAGTAGAAGGCTAGACCATCTAGGTTTGTGTTAAGTACACTCTACACACAATTTCTCACAATGACAAAATTGCCTAATGATCGTCTTTCAGAAAAGATCCCCATCCTTAAGTGATACACGACCATAAGAGAGTGTTTTGGTGTCTTGCGGCATGGGGGAAGGCCAGGGGGCTTTCCCAAAAGGGGCCTGGAACTTGACATCTGAGGGCTAAGTCAGAAGCTGCCCAGGAATCACACAGGATAATGTTGTAGGCATAGAGTATTACGAGTACAAAGGGACAGAGGGTGCTGCTAGAACATGTACCTGGCAGAGAAGGGAGAGAATGAGAGGGCCTCATGCCACTGAAGGGCACTTGCTCCCAAGGCAGGCCTCCAGGGGGCATGGAGGGGCTCACCTTGACCACACGCTTTTGCCCCAGCAGGTTCTTGCCATCTGGTCCAACAGGGTCTAGAATCACACAGTAGTTGCGGGGGCCCAGAGTGGTGATGGGCACAACCCCTAGCACCTCCTCGTGGACATCTGGCACATGTGCCTCTGTATCCTGCACAGTCACCAGCCACTCCTCCCCAGTGCGTCGGACCACTCCTCTCGTGTCACGGAAGTTCTGCCGAGCACGGAGGTGCAGGGCTGTCTGCAGAGAAAGGTATTTGGTGTTTAAGGAACCTACCTCCAACTTCCTCAGGGGATCTGAGAAACTCCTTGGCCATTAAGTGCTTCCAGATCTGAATTTCTATCAACCCAGGAGGACTTTTTATTTACTTATTTGTTTGAGACCGAGTCTCACTTTGTCGCCCTGGGTAGAGTGCTGTGGCATCACAGTTCACAGCAACCTCCAACTCTTGGGCTTAAGCAATTCTTTTGCCTCTGCCTCCCAAGTAGCTGGGACTACAGGCATCCGCCACAAAATCCACTATGTTTTGTTGTAGTGGTCATTGTTGTTTAGCAGGCCCAGGGCCGGGTTCAAACCCGCCAGCCCTGGTGTATGTGGCCAGCGCCCTAACTGCTGAGCTACTGAGCTACAGAAACAAGCCCCAGGAGGACTTTTCAACCCTTTCAGATGATTAGGATACTCCTTACGTGATCTGACCTCTGAATTAATCTTTTTAGTGACCCCAGCAGCACCATTTGTTTTTTACTCTCATGTTATCCACTGCTATTCTCTGCACCCCGAGTGTTTCCTAGCTCCAAGTCCCGTAACCCACCCCCCCTAGGGGACAAACCTTTTCTGTAAGGACCACAGCATCCACCAAATCCAGAACCTCCTCAAACACTGCTGGGAGATAGGCCCCCACGGAGGTGACCAGCCATTCTTCTCCTAGGCCAAGAGTGGGAGGTTAGGGTTTGAGGTCACCCAGCCTGCTTTCCACCACCCCTTACCATGCTCACACAACAGGGACTGGCAGGACTTTTTAAGTGAAAAGATGCCACTGCTCCCAAGCTGGAAGGCCCAACAGAAGTCCTTGCATTCATTCATTCTTTTGAAGCCAGAGGAAAATGAATCCCTTTATAAAGAGAATAAAAAAGCCCTTCTAAGATGCTCAAGTTGCTGCTATGCCAACACCTTGCTAATGTCTTCTCTAACCTCCAAAGACCAATTTTTGTCCTTTTCCTAAAACAGACAGAAATTCCTATTACAGTTGTAGATTTCCTTTGGTTTATTCGCAAAGCCAGAGTGCCTGGGTGCGAGTCCCAGCTCTGCCTTGTATGGCCACACATCCAGAGAGAGCAACCAGAGTTCTGTGCCTCAGTTTTATCAAATGGAAAATGGGAATAGTAGTACTTCAAGGTGGTTTGAGGACTACATAAGGTATCATTTGCAAAGCATGTTTTCTTTTCTTTTTTTTCTTTTTAGAGACAGAGTCTCACTTTATTGCCTTTGCTAGAGTGCCGTGGTGTCATAGCTCTTAGCAACCTCCAACTCTTGGGTTTAAGAGATTCTCTTGCCTCAGCCTCCCGAGTAGCTGGGACTACAGATGCCTGCCACAACGCCCGACTTTTTTTTTTGTTGCAGTTTGGCCAGGGCCAGGTTTGAACCTGCCACCCTTGGTATATGGGGCCAGCGTCCTATCCACTGAGCCACAGGTGCCGCCTGCATGTTTTGTTTTGTTTTTTAAATATAGATGTTGCTCTGTTACCAGGGCTACAATGCAGGGGCATAATCACAGTTAATTGCAACCTCAAACTCGTGAGCTCAAATTATCCTTCTTGCCTCAACCTCCTAGTAGCTGGGACTACACGTGGTTGATCTTTCATTTGGCTGATTTTTAATTTTTTTTGTAGAGTTGGACTGTTGCTTTGTTGCCTAAGCCAGACTTGAACTCCTGGGCTCAAGCTATTCTCCCATCTCAGCCTCCCAAAGTGCTGGGATTATAGGTGTGAGCCACCACGCCCACCTTACAAAGCATTTTGAACCATATCTGGCACAGAATAAACACTATATTTGTTCATTGTATTTGAACATCTGCTTTATTTAGCTAGAACCAGATGAGACATGGTCACTGCCCACAGCTCTTGGTGAAGGGGGGGAGGGAAGAGCCAGTCAGCATGATTATGATCACAGGGTCAGGGCCTGGGGAATGCCAGTGTGAAAGAAGTGGGAAGAGAAAGCAGTGGGCAGCCTTCAACAGCTTTTGGGAGAGGCCATGAAAGCACCTCCCCTGGCTGCAAGTGACTCCTCTCCCCGCCCCCCACCTCCCCGGTCTTCCTCTATTTCTTCTGCAGTTAAGGATCCTCCTGTCCACCTACCACCAATGTCTCTTGGTGACCCTACCTGTCACCCTCTCCTTGCCATTTCGGTCCCAGCATTCCTTGCGGGCCCTTAGTCGCAGGGCCTGGTTCTGTCTGATGATCGTGGCCTGAATGATCTCCACAACCTCCACCTCCTTACGGGGGATGTACGTGCCTAGGAAGGGAAGGTGAAAGAGGTAGAAGGTTAGAAATATTAGGGCTGTGGTAGGAAGGCGGGAAACCCCTGACCCTGACTCAGGCCCAATGGAGAAAGAACTTACCAGGTCCTTCAAATAGCCACTCATCTCCTGCTACCACCTTATCTCCATTCTTATCCTCAAAATCCAGCAATGCCTTAAGATGGAGGGCAGTGTTGGGCAGGACCACTTGCAGGGGGGTGATGTCCTTGTGGGGTAGAAGGGAGGACATAGGGCATTCAATGCTGTGACTCCAGGGGTTAATGCTGGCACTTTTTTTTTTTTTTTTTTGAGACAGTCTCACTATGTCACCCTTGGTAGAGTGCCATGGTGTCACAGCTCACAGCAACCTCAAACTCTTGGGCTTAAGCGATTCCCTTGCCTTAGCCTCCCAAGTAGCTGGGACTATAGGTGCCTACCACAACACACCGCTATTTTTGTTGTTGTCATTGTTGTTTAGCAAGCTCTGGGCTGGGTTTGAACCCACCAGCGCCTGTGCATGCAGCCGGTACCCTAAACACTGAGCTACAGGCACCAAGCTGACCCTGACACTCTGGAGGTCAAAGGCCATGGCATCAATCCTTATGTGTCCCAAAATAATTCCCTGGGAATATCTAAGATAGGAGTGGTCCCAAGACAATCTGGACTAAAGAACTAGGGCATGGAGTTGACCAAGCAAGAGGATGGCATTACTGATGAACCAAGACACACCTTCCTCTGCAGAAAGAGCTTAGAGGCTGCTCAGAGCTAGTAACCCACTATAGGGAAAATGGGTAGAGAGCTCAGTGGGAGATGTAGAAGTATCCAGGAAGCTGAATAAATATTTCCTGGCCTAGTGTGCACTGGATCTCTCTAGGTAGTATAGAGATACAGGTGAGGCCAGGTACAGTGGCTCACAGCTGTAACCCCAGCATTTTGGAAGGCTAAGGTGGGAGGATTACTTGAAATCAAGAGTTCAAGTTTACAGTGAGCTATAATCATGCCACTGTACTCCACTACACTCTGACAGAGTGAGACCCGGTCTCTAAAAGTAATAAATAAATGCAAACATTGTAACCTAATTGTTTGTACCCTTGTATTAATCTGAAATTTTTTTTTTAAAAGAGTATTAGCAAAAAAAAAAAAAAAAAAAGGAATAAATAAATAAATATACTGTCAGTGAAGACACATAGCATGATAGCCTCAGGGGAATGGAGAGCAGGTATGATGGGGGAGGTCAGAGAGGGGACTTCATAGTCTTATGAATGAAAAGCTTTAAAATGAAATTTTACTCACCTTTTATGCCTGCTCTTCCCTTCCCCCAAAAGGGAATCTTACACAAGTAAACCTTTAAGGCCTGAAAAGCATGGAAGCAACAGAGCATGTTTACTGGCCAAGAGAAAGGGATCAGTAGCAGAGAAGTTAAAGGTAGAAAGGAGAGAGAAATGACAGGTGAGGAACACGGTCTCAAGAGACAGAGGAAGGAAAATCTCAAGGCTCTAACAGGCGGAAAGGAGTTCAGGGTAGGTACAAGGTAATGGGGTTGGGACACAGACACACATTCTGCCAGATGGCCTCAATTTTGAACTAAGTAGATGACCAAGTGGTTCAAGAATGAGGCAGAAAATAAGACTGCTGAGAACAATAAATATTTTGCAACAGACAGAACCAAGGAATAGGAAGCTCAAAGAGAACTGGCCACCAGAGCCTGGGAATGAAAGTCTCAAGCCATTAGCTGTTCCTAATCCTGTCATGGTGGTGGTCCTGTCCCCTGGCTGTGACTGTTCTAACCCCTCCTGATTGTAAGAATGGAAAAGATAGGTGAGGTAACCCTGGTCAAGGACAAGAGCATAAGAGGGTGTGAGAAGTGTGAAAATAAGGTCTGGTCAGGGTCAGAAAAAACCTTAAGAGAATCTGACAGGAGAGAAAACAAGTATCAAAAGTCTTGAGGGCCACAATGGAGAAGGAAGGGAGGGAATGAGGAGGAGGAGACTGCAGTTCAGGTTCAGAGGGCCAGTGGGAGAATAACAATGCCCAGAGTGGGCATGGTATTGGGCAGGGGCTGAAACAGAACAGAGGTGGGCAGGGTCAAGAAAAGCAAGTGGAAAGGAATGGGCCATGCGTGGAGGCTCACACCTCTAATCCTAGCCCTCTGGGAGGCTGAGGTGGGTGGATTGTTTGAGCTCAAGAGTTCGAGACCCGCCTGAGCAAGAACGAGACCCTGTCTCAACAACAACAACAACAAAAAAATAGCTGGGCGCTGTAGACCCAGCTACCAGAGAGGCTGAGGCAAAAGAATTGCTTTGAGCCCAACTTTTGAGGTTGCTGTGAGCTATGATGCCACTGCACTCTACCAAGGGCAACAAAGTGAGACTCTGTCTCAAACAAAAAAACAAAAACAAAACAAAAAAACTTTCATTTTGACAGTTTCATACTTACAGAAAAGTTACAAAAAAGTACAAAGAATCCCTATACACTCTCCACTTACATTCCTTAAGGGTTAATGTTTTAATTATTCTTCATCATTCTCTCTCTCTACACACACTTCTTCCCAAAATATTTGCATCTAAGTGGAGGCAAATGTCTCTAAGAGCTCCTCTGGTCCTGTTACTATGCATTCAGTACCAAGCAGAATGGCTCAGTAGAGGAACTCAGTAAAAGAGAATAAAATTGTAGGAAAACAGAAGAATGGAGAAAGAAATGAAGGAGGGGTGCCCACCTGCTCAGGCCTAGGCCTGAGGCCAGCATGGGTGAGGGCTTGGCTTGAGGTACAGCATGTGATGGCATCCCCTGAAACAGGCCAGGCCTCAGAACCTGAACCTTCCTTGTCCACTGTTGCTTTGGTATTGCTCTGGCACTGAGTGAATGAAGTGCCTAACCTTGACAGAGTTCATTTAATGCCAGACTGGCTGGGTGCTTCGGGCAGGCTCTGGAGCCTGGAAGATTAGGTGTTCTCAGAAGAGGGACAAGTCTGTTTGGGGCATGTACGCAAGGGAGGGTGGCTAAGGAAGATGAGTGGAGTGACAGTAAGTCAATTCTGCCCCTGGTGGAGCCAGCAAATGTCCCTCCCCTTCAAAAGGTAGCACAGAACTAGAACAAGGATGACAGGCAGGGTGGGGCGCAGGAGGATGCTGGTACCTTTTCCAGAACCTCCCCTGGGTACAGGGGGAAGGGGTCCTGAGCCAGTCGGATCTCCAGGTCAGCATGGCGAAGTCGTACTTGCCCTGTGACGTCGAACAGCACAGAGCCCTGGGCATCCCTGGACACAGGGTTGGCCACTGTGCAGTAGTGGCGTGGGGGCACAGTCACCATGCGCACAGGGGCAAATAGTACCCTGTTGGAGGGGTGAAAGGAGGTATGAAGACCCAGGGAACTCAAGTCTCCACTCCCAAGGAAGGCAACAAATATAAGAGAAAGCTCCTTGGGCGGCGCCTGTGGCTCAGTGAGTAGGGCGCAGCCCAATATACCGAGGGTGGTGGGTTCAAACCCGGCCCTGGTCAAACTGCAACAAAAAAATAGCCAGGTGTTGTGGTGGGGGCCTGTAGTCCCAGCTACTCGGGAGGCTGAGGCAAGAGAATCACCTAAGCCCAAGAGCTGGAGGTTGCTGTGAACGGTGATGTCACAGCACTCTACCAAGGGCGACAAAGTGAGACTGTCGCTTAAAAAATAAATAAAGAGAAAGCTCCTTGTCACCTAAGCAAGGGCCACGCCTGCTTGTGAGAGGGGAGGAGAAGGATGATCATGCCAGCAGAGGAATAGGCCCCCTCAGCCCTGAGCCCCAAGCCCTGTGGCCCAGACCCCACACCTACCTCTCGTTGTCCTGCCGGATATAGGTCTTTGGTCCAATCTCTACATGGGATACATTGCTGTTCTGGTCTAGCACATGGATGTAGTGGTAAGGGGGGATGCGGATGATGGACTCTTCAGTGGCCATGGTCACTCCCAAGCCCAGAGCTAACAAGAGGACACAACAGGATGAGTGCAGGTGGGGGGCTCTCTTTCCCCAGTTCAGATTACCACCTTCCCCCATCTGGTGCCTGCATCTCCCTTTCTCCTTCCTACCCAGGAGGACATGGCCCATCCACACGTCACCTCTGCTGGGCACTGTTGACAGCAGTTAGGCACAGAATTCCAGAGTTCCTTGCCAATTCCTTACTCTCATCAAGTACCTCCCCTAAACTGCCTGCAGTATTGGAAAGGGCTTTAGATCACAGCGTTCCCAGTCCCTAAGGTACAGAAATACACAGAGCTGGCAGAGTTGGTAAGGCCACGGAAGCAGCAGCGTGGCCTCGTCCAGCGCACAGTTGGGCAGTGCAGCTCCGGGGCTCTCTCTAGCTCCTCCAGAACAGGCAGCTTTATTTCAGGGCACACTGACAGCTGGGCTATAGTTACCAGCCCACAGCCACAGAGTATTTGCATGATCTTTGCCTGCACTCCTCCCCACTACCTGTGCAACCCAGGGGTGAACTGCTAAGACCTGGTCTCCTCTTGTGAAAGATCCCTGACAACTGACCTCCTATAGAATCAGCTAGATTAGTGACAATGCAGATCATTCCAGCTCTTTCCTTCCAAGTTTTCTTGGTTTGTTGTCACCCTTTGCTCCTTACTGTTGGGGGCAGGGAGGAAGGGGAAAGTGGGTAGAGGATTATTGTATTCCACCTGCCCTGCCCTTCCTTCTTCTGAGGCCTGGGTGATTCTGTCCAGTGCTTGGGTCTAATCAGGATTGTAGCATGCCCCACCTAAGCCCATCCCTTACCATGTCCCTTTGAATCATACAAAGGGGACAAAGCTCATTAGGCATCTCAGAACTTTGTCCTCTGAGATTCTGGCCAGAGACCAGATTGTTGAGGACACTACAGAAAGAAGTGGCTCTTCGTCCACTCCTCCATCCACCCAGTTTCCAACTGGGTGAGAAACAGAGGTAAGAGGAGGGAAGAAGAAGGGAGTGGTTTGGCACAGGAGCCATGAATCACAGAATCAAGGCTGGAAGAGGCCTAAAAGAAGAGCTTTACTTATCCACATCATCTGTAAAATTTCAATTTTTTTTTTTTTTTTAAATTGTGAGTTTTGGCTCTTTGAGGCTGAGGCGGGTGGATGGCTTGAGGTGACAAGTTCAAGACCAGACTGACCAAGAGTGAACCCCTCCTGTACTAAAAATGAAAAACTGAGGCAAGAGGATTACTTGAGCCCAAGAGTTTCAGGTTGCTGTGAGCTATGATGTCATAGCTCTACCCAGGGCAACAGAGTGAGACTTTTTCAAAAAAAAAAAAAAAAAAAAAAAAAGAGAAAGAAAGAAAGAAAGAAAGAAATTGTGAGTTTTTACACTCTTAATTCCTGCTTCTCTTGAGGAAGGAGACCAGCAACACGGAGTTCTCATTCCCATGTGGTAGAATTGGCAAGAGCCACGCAGCAACTGCCCCTTTAGATAGGACATGAGCTTTCCTGCTTACCACAGCCCTCATTGCTCTTACTGTCTTACCCTGGGCCAATGCACTCACATCACTTGCCATGCTCCTGTTTAAAACCTTCTAACTTGGCTGGGTGCAATGGCTCATATCTGTAATCCCAGCACTCTGGGAGGTCAAGGCAGGTGGATCGCTTGAGCTCAGGAGTTTGAGACCAGCTTGAGCAAAAGCAAGACACTGTCTCTACTAAAAATAGAAAAACTAGCAGGGCATGGTGGTGCATGCCTGGAGTCCCAGCTACTCTGTAGGGTGAGGCAAGAGGATCAGTTTGAGCCCAAGAGATCGAGGTTGTTGCTGTGAGCTACGACACCACGGCAGTCTAGGCTGGGGCAACAGACTGAGACTCTGTCTCAAATAAAATAATAATAAAATAAAACCTTCTAACTCAGCATTATCCAATAGAACTTCCTACACTGATGGGAATATTCTAAATTAGTGCTGTCTGGCTAAATACCAGTAGCACAGTGGTTACAGCACCAGCCACATGCAACCCAGGGTGGGGGGTTTGAACCCAGCCCGGCCCAGCTAAACAACAATCATAACTACAACCAAAAAATAGCCGGGCATTGTGGCGGGCACCTGTAGTCCCAGCTACTTGGGAGGCTGAGGCAAGAGAATCACTTGAGTCCAAGAGTTTGAGGTTGCTGTGAGCTATTATGCCACTGGCACTCTACCGAGGGCAACAAAGTAAGACTGTCTCAAAAAAAAAAAAAAAAAAAAAAAAAAAAATTGGTGCTGTCTTTGGACTGGCCACATGTGACTACTGAACACTTGAAATGTAGCTAGTTTGAGGGAGTAAATTTATTTTAAGTAATTTTAATTTAATAGCCAACTGTGGCTTATTTAAAGCCACTATTTAAGTGGGGATCTAGATCGGGACAATGAGTCTTTCAGGGCCATATGGCATGACCAGTGCTATCTTTCTCCAAAGGCAGTGACAAACAGTGATTAGGGGCACACATCCAGCCCCCAACTGCTGGGGTTCACTCTGATTTGCTATTTCTGTGCCCTTTTTCCTTAATGTCTCATGTCATTTTGAAAGAAGTTATAGTTTTGATCTGTTTTCCTCGTACACTTTTCACACTGGAGGGATGTTATTCTGCTTTCCATGGTTTTATCTTGCAACTTTGTGTGGGATTTGACCTTGATCCTTTTTTTTTTTTTTTATTCAGCAGGTCTTTAGTACTTGGACTTAGCAGAAAGAGGCAATGGGCATCGAAAGCTTTTCAACCCACCACTCTTTCCCCTTCGATCTCCCCTAAGTGCTATGACAGTACTTCAATCGAGACCAGCAAATTTCAGTCTTCACTAGCCACTCCATAGCGCCCACAGCGAGCACAGGGTGAGGGTGTAGAGCCCCAGGATGGCAAGGTAGCTTCGGAAGAGCAGTTGGTCGAGGCGGTACAGGAGGGCCAGCCACTCAGCCTCCCGGCGGTGCGCCTGGTCCTGAGCTCAGAGGTAGTTGTTGATAGATCGAAGCTGAGACCAGACTTCCCTCAGGGTTCCTGACTGGGCCTGGTTCTCTTGATAAGTTGGGGACTCTGTTACTGCAGCACGCTGGGCCCTGGGATTCGCTGTAGGCCCGTCAGTGTCTATGTCCTATTGAAGGCACAAGAGAGGCCAATCCCGCCCACTGCGCCGTTCATCATGGAGGAATCTCACCAACAGGATGGACTTAAATAAGCTGAGAACCAAGAGGGCCATGCAGATGGTGAAGAAGATCCCTATCAGAGGGACACTCCCTGCGGTCCTTGGCACCTCGTCAGATATGTTGACCCTGAAGACTGTTGATACTTTTTCTGTTGCTCATTTTTACAAGAGGTTAGTGTCCCTTAACTTATAGAAGGATGGTATTCCTAGTGTCATAGCCTCCCCTTCACCGTCTGGCATGCAGGGGTTGGCTTTCTAATTTTCCGTCTCCATTCCGCTTGCCATTCTATTTTTGAGACAGAGTCTCACTATGTCACCCTCAGTAGAGTGCTGTGGTATCACAGCTCACAGCAATCTCAAATTCTAGGGCTTAAGCAATTCTCTTGCTCCAGCCTCCCAAGTAGCTGGGACTACAGGTGCCCGCCACAACACTGGTTATTTTTGTTGTTGTTGTTGCAATTGTCATTGTTGTTTTAGCAGGTCCAGGCTGCGTTTGAACCTGCCAGCCCCATGTATGTGGCCGGCATGCTAACCACTGAGCTATACGCCACTCTTGTCCAGATCTTCTCCTTGCTCTTCTCCCTTGGCCCATCACACTCAGCTTTGCCTCCACTCTCCAGTTGCTCCACGATTTGGGACCCTGTTCTGGAAAAGCCCCTTCCAAGCATCCATAGGGCTAGGACTGCTTTGATGCTGGCTCTAATCCTCCTGTGAGTGGCTACCTTAAATCCTTTCACATGCCGGTACTGTTTGTTCACCTACCAAATGGGACTTGGCAATAGTATCTCCCTCACTCGTGAGGGCTGAATTAATACATAAAGCACCCAGAACAGAGCCTAGCTCTTCATAGCACTCCATGTTTCACTATAGCAGGGGATTAGTGCCTGAGGCCCAACTTTCCTGTCCACTGAGGGAATAGGGAATGTGCACAGAGCAGAGGTTCCCTATACCACCTGACATGATGGCTTAACCTGCCCTTGTTTATTGGTCAGGAGGGTAGCAAGTCTTCTATCATCCCAGCTGTGAGGCTAGAACAGCACAGTAGGGGCATCCAACAGCCAAGAGAAACATTTTCCAGTGGCCCCTTTGCCAGATTCTCTGCAGGTGGAAGCCAGGCACAGGAAACCAGATGGGGAAAGAGGAAGGGCTAGGGCTGTAGGTGGAGGTATGGACAGGGCTCCAAGGCCCCACAGGGGAGAATGAACTTGAAAGAAGGCCATGTGAGGTTATGAAGGATGCTCCTGCACAGCCCCCATTGGCTCCTTTTTGGACAATCCCTTGTTCCCCCTCCCCCGCACGGGTGAAGCCTCTCCACCATCTGTTACCCCAGCTGGACACAGCTCAATGACTCACTTAAGAGTCATCCTCAAGGCGGGGCTCCTGCCTTGTTCTGAGGCCAAGCCCTTACCAACTGCCCTGCTTCAGTACCAGGCCCCTGTCTTACTTCCCTGACCATCCACCTGACAGGCTCTAAAGCTGGGCCTTCCACCTGCCCACCTGCCAAGTTCACCCCAAATAGATCCTGCTTTTCCACTTTTGCCATTCATAGAGGTGAGCCAGGGAAACCATTTGACTCTGGCAATGTATCTGTGACAAGTCTCAGATATAGACTTTTGTGGTTTTCAGGACAGTTAGAGCATTTTACTTCCAATATAACAGGGCCCTCCAAAGATAACAATTAAGGATTGTATTGACCTTTGTAAGGTCCTGCCCAGTCCTCAGGTTTTACCTCAATTCCTCAAATTCACCCACCCACCACTTCCCTTCAATCCCTGCCCCCTAGTTGGCCCTTGGCATACATGCCCAATCTCTCTTGATTACAGCTCCCTCAAATGTTAAAAGGCTCTTCTAGGGCGGTGCCCATAGCTCAATGGGTAGGGCAATGGCCACATTCACCGGGGCTGGCAGGTTCAAACCCAGCCCGGGCCAGCTAAACAATGACAACTGCAACCAAAAATAGCCAGGTATTGTGGTAGGCCCTGTACTCCCAGCTACTTGGGAGGCTGAGGCAAGAGAATCACTTAAGCCCAAGAGTTTGAGGTTTGCTGTGAGCTGTGATGCCACGGTACACTACCAAGGGCGATATAATGAGACTCTGTCTTAAAAAAAAAACAACAAAAAACCATAACCAATTTTCACCCAAAGTCTTACCAGTATGCCCCTCCCCACATGAGGGTGGATGAACTGAGAACCAAATAGCCTGTCTAAGCAGAAGCTGGGCTCACTCTCCAGATTCGACTCAAAAAGTAAAACTTGGACAACGCCTGAGGCTCAAAGGAGTAGAGTGCCGGCCCAATATGCCGAAGGTGGTGGGTTCAAGCCCAGCCCTGGCCAAAAACTGCAAAAAAAAAAGTAAAACACACTACAGCAAAAATTAACAAATGAGACATAAATCATGGCATATCTTCAAGAACATTTGAGTGATGAAGCATGAATCTTTTTTTTTTTTTTTGAGTCTCACTTGTCCCCCTTGGTAGAGTGCTGTGGCATCACAGCTCATAGCAACCTCCAACTCTGGGGCTTAAGTGATTCTCTTGCCTCAGCCTCCCAAGTAGCTGGGACTACAGGTACCCGCCACAACGCCCAGCTATTTTTTGTTGCAGTTGTCATTGTTATTTAGCTGGCCCAGGCCGGGTTTGAACCGACCACTCCTGGTGTAAGTGGCTGGTGCCCTACCACTGAGCTACAGGTGCCGAGCCTGACGCAGTGAATCTTAAAGAGCAAATGCCAAAGTGATCACATTGTGTATATGGTCTGCAGCGAGCACTGTGACACCATACAGAACTATGCTAGTAATGCAGGGTCCTAAGCCCCACGCTAGAGTTGTTGAATCAATTTTTTTTTTTTTTTTTCTTTTGAGACAGAGTCTTACTCTGTTGCCCAGGCTAGAGTGCTCTGGTCTCAGCCTACCTCACAGCAACCTGAAACTCCTGGGCTTAAGCCATCTCTTCTGTCTCAGCCTCCTGAGTAGCTAGGACTACAGGCGCCCCCCCACAATGCCCGGTTAATTTTTCTATTTTAAGTAGAGATGGGGTCTCACTCTTGCTCAGGGTGGTCTCCAATTCTAGAGTGCAAAAGATTCTCCCACCTTGGCCTCCCAGAGTGCTGGGATTATAGCCATTATTTTATTTTATTTTTCTGTGCCCTGATGTCATAGCTCACAGCAACCTCAAACTCTTGGGATCAAGAGATCCTCTTGCTTAGCTTCCTGAAAAAAAAAAAAAATTTACCTTTTTTTTTTTGTTGTTGTTGTTGAGACAGAATTCTACCCTATACTCAGGGTGCAAAGAGGTCATAGCTCACTGCCATCTTGGACTCTTGAAGCTGCTGGGATTACAGGTGCTCACCTAAGCGCCTGGCTGGGTTTTTCATCAATCAGAGTCTCACTCTTGCTCAGACAAGTCTTCACTCCTGAGCTCAAGCAATCCTCCTGTCTGAGCCTACCACAGTGCTGGGATTATAGGCGTGAACCACTGCACCTGGCGATTTTGTTTTAGAACCACCCATCTTTGGCAATTTTGATTTGATTATTCTGGGGTGGAATTCAAGCATTGGTCTTTTTTTTTTTTTTTTTGAGACAGAGCCTCAAGCTGTTGCCTTGGGTAGAGTGCTATGGCATCACAGCTCACAGCAACCTCCAACTCCTGGGTTCAAGCAATTCTCCTGCTTCTGCTCCCAAGTAGCTGGGACAACAGGCACCCACCACAATACCCAGCTATTTTTTGTTTGCAGCCGGTATTGTTTGGTGGGCCTGGGCTGGATTCCAACCCGCCAGCTCAAGTGTATGGGGCTGGCGACTTAGCCGTTTGAGCCACAGGCGCGAAGCCTTTTTTTTTTTTTTTTTTTTTCCTTTTTGAGACAGCACCTATCTTGCCATCTACAGCAACCTCCAACTCCTGGGCTCCAGTGATCCTCTTATCTTAGCCTCCTGAGGCTACAGGCACCTGCCACAACACCTGGATAGTTTTTAGAGATGAAGTCTCACACTCCTGAGCTCAAGCCTCCCAGAGTGTTGGGATTACAGGTGTGAGCCACTGTGCCCATCCTCTAAGTCAGTGGTTCTCAACCTTCCTAATGCCACCATGTATTTTCATTGTTACAAAGAGGTCAGGACCCACAGGTTGAAAACTGCTGCTCTAAGTCCTTGTTTTAAGTTCAGAATCTTGCTACTATTTATGCCTGAGAAACCACTACTGCCTTCTGGTTTGGGGGGGTCTCTGCAGTCATAGTAGCCAGGGTGAATTCTGGCTTCATCTTTTGAACCTGTGATCCTGGCTCAGCACCTGTAGCTCAAGCAGCTAAGGCACAGCCACATACAGCAGAGCTGGTGAGTTTGAATCCAGCCTGGGCCTGCCAAACAACAATAACAACTACAACCAAAAAATAGCTGGGCAATGTGGTGGGTGCCTGTAGTCCCAACTACTTGGGAGGCTGAGGCAAGAGAATTGCTTAAGCCCAGGAGTTGTAGGTTGCTGTGAGCTGTGATGCCATAGCACTCTACCCAAGGCAACAGCTTGAGGCTCTGTCTCAAAACAAAGCCCTGTGATCCTGAGTAAGTTATTTAACGTCTAGGTTTTTGTGAGGATTAAATGAGTCACTTGAAGGCACCTAACAGGGGGAGCTGTTGTTTAGGGGCACTTGCCCAAAATGCAAGTTCCAGAGTGTCTCTGCTGGAAACCTTGACCCAATGGGGTAGGGGTAAAGCTGGAGAAACAGCATGAGCAGCTTTAAGAATCCCAGCTGAGGGTGGTGCCTGTGGCTCAAAGGAGTAGGGCACCAGCCCCATATGTCGGAGGTGGTGGGTTCATACCCAGCCCTGTCCAAAAACTGCAAAAAAAAAAAAAAAAAGAATCCCAACTGAGTCTTACCATTGGGTGAGTTTAGAAAATACTGATGTAGATCAGAGGTCTTGTGGCCTGGCTCCTGGGTCACATTACCCCTAAAGTGGGAAATAGTTTCTATAAACCAGGAAGCTGCTGAAGAAAAGAACAGGGAGCAGTTCCTGAGTCAGGTGACTTTTCCATCCTCTAAGCCAGTGGTTCTCAACCTTCCTAATGCTGCGGACCTTTAATACAGTCCAAAGGGGTCGTGATCCACAGGTTGAGAACCACTGCTCTAAGCAAAGACTGAAACGTCTACCTCCTCCTGTGATTTTACAGGAGGCGTGTCTCACACCTGAGGTCAAGATGGGTAGATTGCCTGAGCTTGAGAGTTCTAGACCAGCCCGAACAATAGTGGAGACCCCTCTCTTAAAAAAAAAAAAGTAAAGAAAAACTCCACAAAGATGAGTCCCTGAGTATCCTGAACTTCATAGCCTTTTCCTGAACTTGAAGTTGGCAGTGGTCGGGTGGCAAAGATGGATCACTGACTTCACATCTACATTTAGGCTCTTCCTGACCAAGAGCCCAGAGGTGAGGACGGAGTGGGCTTCTAGGTAGAGGACAGATGAAATTCCCTGTCCTGGGGCAGCACTTTTGGCTCGGTGGGTTCAAACTGTCCCAGCCAAACTACAACAAAAAAAATAGCCAGGTGTTATAGCAGGCACCTGTAGTCCCAGCTACTCAGGAGGCTGAAGGAGGAGAATTGCCAAGCCAGGCGTCCTCAAACTTTTTAAACAGGGGGCCAATTCACTGTCCCTCAGACCATTGGAGGGCGGGACTATAGTTAAAAAAAAAATGAACAAATTCCTATGCACATTGCACATATCTTATTTTGAAGTAAAAAAACAAAACAGGAACAAATACAATCACACTGCCTCATGTGGTCAGCGGGCCGCAGTTTGAGGACCCCTGGCCTAGGCCCAGGAGTTGGAGGTTGCTGTGAGCTGTGTGATGCCGCGGTACTCTACCAAGGGTGATAAGGTGAGACTGTCTCTACCAAAAAAAAAAAAAAAAAGGAATTCCCTGCCCTGAGAAGTCATCTGTAATTGGAGATAGTCTTTATTCTTCTTCCTCCTAGTTATTGTTTCAGCTCCTAAGGCATACCTTTGACTTCAGGAAAGGAAGACCTGGAGGCCAGTAAGTGGCCCAAGATGATGCTGACAGTGACAGAACCTGCTGGATTGACACTTTCCCCACTGGTTCTCAATCCTGGCTTGAACACAAGAGCTTGGTGAGCTATGACTCCCGGTACCCTACTGAGGGTACCAGAGAGTTACACGGTCTCAAAAAACTAACAAAGAAACAACAACAAAAATACAAGGACTTAAGGACCTGGGTGGGGCTGGTTACTGCCCCAGATATAATGCCAATGGCAATTCAAAGGTGTTTTCCAGGGGGCGGGACACAATTATAAGGACTTTAGCCAGGTGAGGTGGTTCATGCCTATAATTCTAGCACTGTGGGAGGCCGAGGCAGGTGGATTGCCTGAGCTCACAGGTTTGAGACCAGCCTGAGCAAGAGTGAGACGCCGCCTGTAAAAATAGCTGGATAGCCAGGCATTGTGGCCAGCACCTGTAGTCCCAGCTACTTGGGAGGCTGAGGCAAGAGAATCACTTGAGCACAAGAGTTTGAGGTTGTTGTGAGCTGTGACGCCAGTGCACTCTACCAAGGGCGACAAAGTGAGACTCTGCCTCCAAAATGAGTAAGTAAATAAATAAAAAGTAAAAGAGGGGGAGGTGCCTGTGGCTCAGTGAGTAGGGCGCTGGCCCCATATAGCAAGGGCAGTGGGTTCAAACGTGGCCCCGGCCAAACAACAAAAAAAAAAAAAAAAAAAAACAGCCCGGCGTTGTGGTGTGCGCCTGTAGTCCCAGCGCTGTGGGAGGCCGAGGCGGATGGATTGGCTGAGCTCAGAGTTCGAGACCAGTATGACCAGCATTGAGCCAGAGTAAGACCCCGTCTCTACTAACATCAAAAACAGCAGAGCATCTGCAGAGGAAGAAGAAAATGAACAACAAAAAAGAGTACTTCAAACAAGGAAGAATGTACAAGCAAGTTGAAATTAAAAAAAAAGAGAGAGAATCGCCTAAGCCCAAGAGTTGGAGGTTGCTGTGAGCTGTGTGAGGCCAGCACTCTACAGAGGTTGATAAAGTGAGACTATCTCTAAAATAAAAAAAAAGTAAAAGAGGAACTTTAACAAATGCAATCAGTTTAACCTAATTCTTTGTACCTTCAATGAATCCCAAACAAAAACAAACAAAAAAGGTGTTTTCTGTAATCTGGACCAGTGCCCAGCCTCTGTTCGCCCTGAACCCGGGAGGGCAACACCCAACAAGGTAGCCTGAGCACCCAGTCACCATGGAGCCCTCAGGTCATCCATTCAAGGGCCTTATCTGCTAATGGCTAGGAAGAGCTGTCCTGCTCAAACAGCTCCTCCCAGGGCCAGTCTATTGCCCTGTGTGCCAAAGACATAAACTAGAGGGAGCTTCCCGGAGAGCTACTGGGGGTGGGGGGGTGGGGGGGCACATGACAGCAGGCCTTTCCCCCTAGGATACAGGGGTCCACTCAGGCAGGGAGCACAGTACAGGGGACAACTACCATCTCCTACCCTCAAGTGCTTGACTCTAAGTTGGCAGCTCTAAGAGCCCCAGGATCACAGGTTGGTGGGTCCAACTGAACTTATTTTTCACTTCCTTCTCCCAAAAATAAGGAAAAGAAACTTGCTCAAACTTGGGTAATGCCTGTGGCTCAGTGAGTAGGGTTCCAGCCCATACATCGAGGGTAGAAGGTTCAAACCTGACCCCCGCCAAACTGCAACAAAAAATAGCTGGGCGCCTGTAGTCCCCGCTACTCACAAGGCTGAGGCAAGAGAATTGCTTAAGCCCAGGAGTTGGAGGTCGCTGTGAGCTGTAAAACAACGGGACTCTACACAGGGTGACATAGTAAAACTGTGTCTCAAAAAAAAATAATAATAATTGCTCAAATTCTATGCTTTCCGGAAATCACTCCTTCCTTAATGTTGCTCTAATGACTTCTCAAATAATTTGCCAAGGCCCACAGTTGACCTGGCGATGGGTGGGGCAGTAGGAAAGTCTCACCACTTAGTGGCGTGTAGGGTCTCAGTGGGGATAAATCAGATACTAGGCACTCGAAGTGACAGGCCAGAGCCCAGGACCCCAGAAGGAGGAAGGTGAGCATAGCAAGGACCAAGATAGTTTAAGGGGTGTGAATGGACCTCTACAAAGTCCCCCACCTCACTTCAAACGTGGGCCCCTGAAGTTAGAGAGGCTTCAGAGCTGGAGGTCGGAGAGGGATGGAATAACTTCAGCAAGGAAAGCAAAATCTCCCAAGATAAAGCCTCCACCCTTCTTCCTCCCTCCGATTCAGCAAGGCCCTAGAAAGCAAACAGCCTTGAGGGGCACAAAGATCCACCACTGATTTGGGGTCTGGGGAGATACTCACATCTAGAAAGGTGTGACCTTTCTAACCGTAGACTCCTCACACCGGGGAAAAACTAACTCTCGCCCAGCCCTGGGGATCATTTCCTGGCACGGCAGGGCGGGGCACAAAAGGCCGAGGGGTGGGGCTTGGGTAGTTAAAGGGCCCTCGCAGCTGCTTCTCATCTTTCCCTCTGGGCTGCCTCCGCTGGAGCTGAAGTCACCAAAGCTCATTCCACTCGTGAGTTTCTGCCTCAGAGCCTGCAGGCTGCAATTTGTGCAGGCTGCATTTGAACGAGGGTGGGATGGGAAGGGTCAGAGGGTATGAAGCAGGAGGTAAGTGCCCCATCATCCCTGCCCCATCTGGCTTTAATTTTCCAATCTCGGTGAATCCAATTTTATCTATCCTCTCAAGTCCAACCAAACCATTTAGGCTCCAGTTGCAGACCCTCCTCTTAAGATAACTCTGCATCTTTTTATTTTAGACTCAGAAAATGCAGTCCAGGTCTCTGATTAGAAGTTCAACAGAAAACACAAACACACACTCCCTCTTTCCCAAAAGGTGCTGTGTCAGGAACCTGAGGTTTCTCTCTTCCTCCCAAGTTTCCCAGAATGGGTTAGAAGAGGAGGGCCCCAGAAGGTACAGAAAATGCACCCTAGGGCCAGCAGCAGCAGCCATCAGTATTTCCGCTGCCGAGGGAAGAGACTACTCCCAGAGGACCGGAGTGGGGAGCTAGTGGGGCTAGGGTCCTCTGAGTCCAGGCTGAAGAGATCCCTCCCAGTACGAAGGATCTGCTCCTCCAGCTTCTTATGTCGCTTCATGTCTGAAAGGACCTTGTCCAGGCGAGCTTCTCGTTTCTGGCTCCGTGCTGAGCTTCCTGGAGAAGGGCAAGGTAAGAAATGTGGAAGGGGCGCTGGGTGCTAACGCCTGCAATCTCACCACTCTGGGAGGCTGAGGCAGGTGGATTACCTGAGCTCAGGAGTTTGAGACCAGCCTAAGCAAGAGTGAGACCTCATCTCTAAAAAACAAACAAACAAACAAAAAAAATAGCCGGGTGGGCCGGTGCCTATGGCTCAAAAGGAGTAGGGTGTCAGCCCCATATGCCGGAGGTGGCGGTTTCAAACCCAGCCCCGGCCAAAAACTGCAAAAAAAAAAAAAAAAAAAGCTGGGTGTTGTGGCAGGCACCTGTAGTCCCAGATACTCCAGAGGCTGAGGCAAGAGGATCACTTGAGCCCAGGAATTTGAGGTTGCTGTGAACTATGAGACCATATTTCCAAAAAAAAAAAGAAAGAAAAGAAAGAAAGAAAAGAAATATGGAAGGAATGGAGGCAGTATGCACCTGACCTGCCTGAATCTTACTCATTGCTTGGAGAGCTTGTTAAACACACATGTTTCCAGACCTCTGTCCTGGAGGGTTTGAGATTTGGGGTTGGGACACAGAGTGAGGAGTGAAGGTCCTAGATTATGGGAAGTACCAGTAGGTGAAGACCATCCCACACAAGGGGAAGAGCAAGTGCAAGGGCTCCAGGGTGGGAACAGAGAGGTCAGTTCAAAGAAAGTATAGGCTGGGCTTGGTGGCTCACTTCCACTTTGGGAGGCTGATGTTAGAAGACTATTTGAGTCCAAAGTTTGAGACCATCCTGGGCAACGCGTGAGACCCTATCTCCACAAAATTAATAAAGAGCGTAGAGAGCTGGGGGTGGAGCAATGGCAAGGAGGAGCTTAGATTCTCCCACAACATGCTCTTCCTCACACCAATGGAATCCTTTGGAGGATTTTAAGTAGAGAAGTGACTTGATTTATGTTTTAAAAGGATCGCTCTGCTGAATCTGGAAGCAGGGAGATCAGTTAGGAGCTACTGCAACTGTCCAGGCAAAAGAGATTGTGGCTTGGATAGGGGTATGATGTTAAAAGTGAAGAGTCACAAACGGACTTGGAAATATGGAGGCAAAGCTGATGGAACTTGCTGCTGGTATGAAAGAGAAAGAAAAATCAAGAATGGCTTCAAGGCTAGCCAGATGTGATGGCATTGCATCTGTCCTCCCAGCTAGTTGGGTGGCTGAGGTGAGAGAACTGCTGGAGCCTAGGAATTTGAGATCAGCCTGGACAACACAGCAAGACTCCATCTCAAAAAAAAAAAAAAAAAAAAGTCTGCAAGAATAAATTCTAGGAAGGCATATGGGTCAGAAATTGGGTCAGACTAGGGGATGTACATAGTAGTAGAGGGTCGTGGATCTACAGAATTAGTTACCACAACCACTTGAATTTCTG